>CM073576.1:58279491-58449491 GCA_037074715.1 Magnolia kwangsiensis
TTGATGAACAGGAAACACAAATATTCAAAACTTTTGTGCCCTAAGAAGTTTTTAATGGCAGGCATTCAATCACCACTATTTCTTGTGGTGTGGTCCACCTGAAATTTAGATTTGCTTCATATATTCTATCGTGCTTAAAACACATGCATTATGGTTAGAGTTGGGCAATCCTGACCCAATCCGGTGGATCCGACCAGATCTAACCCAATCCGAACCATTTTGACGGCTTGGATCGATGCAGATCGAGTAGAGTAGTCTAGATCCAAAAGCTTTTCGGGTCAGGTTCGGATCCATACCTATCCGAACCAATCCGATTGGATCCGATCCGCCTCGATCGGAGTGGATAAACCACATGCATTTTCATGGTGGGCGCCAACAGAGTTTACACAAGTCATAAGCCCAATCTACAAACCACGAGAGGCTATGTTCATCAAATAAAGAAATTTTGAACTTTCAAGCGGTACGCTCATTTTGGTGGTCCCATTTGGTACATCATCGCACAAAGGCCTCTCGTTGCACTAATATATAAAAATCACGGCCATGATTTAGCCATTCAAACCGTTGATTTTAGTGGATAGGGTACCATACACATTTTCTAGATCAAAAGTTTTTTAACTCTTGAAACGGTCACTTACGTATAGACGGTTGAAAAAAATTCAGCAAAGGATCAAAACGTGTAGGTGTTGTAGCCTATAGGTAGGTACGTGTGATGGCTAAAATCGTACATTCACACTAGCTATATAGCTGTTGTAGGTAGGTAACGTGCCGTGTGGAAGACGAGTACTGGTGCTACTCAAGCTTCGAGTTGTACGAATGGTTCAAAGGACATCAAAGTTATATGGGCCTTACATTGATGTATTTATTATATCTACACCGTTCATATATTTTTAGATATCATTATAGAGCATTATCCAAAAAATGAATAATATCCAAAGATCATCTAGACCACACCACAAATAGCAACAAAGAATGATTTTTACTGCTAAACAATTCATGTGGTCCACTTGATAGTTAAATCTATCTTATTTTTCGTGTCAAGCCTTAAGACGAGCTCGCCAATTGAATAGACAGTTTGGATATAACACATACCCCATAATTAGACCCACGGAACTTGCTAACATCAACACACAGCAAGTCGCGCATACATGTGTGAAAAGCACGTGACTGCACAAAATCGTGCAACACTATTATACATCCGATGAAAGCGGGGATACATTCTTTCATAGCCATGTGGGGCCCACCTTGATGTATATGTTTTATCTAAGCCGTTCATCCATGTTAACATATCATTTTAGGCCTTAAGCACAAAAATGTGGTATATTGAAGGCTGAAGTGGACCACACAATATGAAATAGTTAGATTAAATTTATACGATGCGAATCGTACCCAACTCGATCTGATTCAATTTTTTTGACCGAGTCGGACTCGGTTTGGGTTAGGCTAAACATGTATCAGATTAGTTCGAGTTAGGTGACCCAGACTCGGTCTCAGATTAATCGAGTTCGGGTCAGGCGAATGAGATCGTGGATCGGATCAAGTTGGAGCCAATCCGATTCGATTCGGACCGATGCCCGGCTTTAAATTTATGGTCGGACTCATAGAGCACCGACTAACAATAATGAAGGGGTCACTACGAACCAGAGCTCCAGATTTCCTGCAAAGCCTTGCCTAGAAAGTGTCTGCCCTGGGAAGCTAGGTGGGGTCCACCTCCATATTTGTAAGAAATCCACCCTGTCCATTCATTCTGAGCTCATTTTAGGACATGCAACCAAAAGTTAGGAGATCAAAAACTCAAGTGGGCCATAATAGAAGAAACTGTGAGATTGAACAACCACCGTTTAAACATTCATATAGTTACAAAAGTTATGTATCAAGCTAAGATTTTTGTATTTTCAGTTCATCCCAGTGTGGATGACCTTATAAACGGTTTGAATGGCATATAAACAGTTTTCACTTCTACGTGGCCTTGTTAGGTTTTGGATCCAGCTGATTTTTTCTCATATCTTAAAATGAGATTTTTAAAAAATGCATGAACAGGACGGATTTCTCAAAAACATCAGTGGGCCCCACCTAACTACCCAGGAACTTATGGGAAAGACATTGTAAGAAGTCCACGTCCACCCGTAGCACCCTCCGGAGCAATAGCCCTATGGTACAATGTGGCCCAAGCTCCATGAGGCCAGGTCATGTAAGTTTTTCATCCACACCGTCCATCTATTTTTCTAGATCATATTAGAGCATGAGACCAAAAATGGTGTACGTCTAAAGCTTAAGTGGACCATATCAATGAAAAAGTGGGGATTGAATGCCCACCGTTGAAAACTTCCCAGGGCCCACTGCGATGTTTTATTTGCCATCCAACATGTTCATAAGATCACAATGACTCAGATGAAGGGAAAACACAAATATAAGCTTGATCCAAAAGATTTGTGGTCTTAAGGTACTTCTCAACGGTCACAAAGGTCTGGATGAAGTTTTTCTCAACCCATTCATATGTTTGATGGATTAGATCTCACACATATGCACTATGCTGATGCGTGTGTGGCGTGTACAATAGCCATATTGTCTAATGCATGTGCGCCTAATAGCTCTTTATTTAATGCATGTGCGCCTAATAACTCTTTAGTTACATGTCATCAGTATCGTGTTTCCATCTCTCAAAGTAACGGTAAATATGCAATTTTATTGACTTTAGTAAATTTGGAGAAATGCTTTGGTACATATAAAAGTTAAAAGCATATCCTAAAAAATACAGCATTGGTCCAGTAAATATCCCTAAAACAAATAGGTCACAGTGGGCCCCATACAATCCTCATACGTCAGTGGGTTCGCCACTCAATCCGCATCCCCTTTCTAGATCGGGTAGATATTTAATACTCTGGTTGGACGTTAGACCTGATACTCAGGCATTCAGAAATTGTACACAGATAATATAATTTACTCAAAGTTAAACTGGTTAAACTGCGGTGCTTTTAATGTATGCAAGTCACAGTCTTAAAATAAGCTTTATCAATCAATCCTAACATCTGATCCTTGGAGGCTGGTTGAAACAGAACAATTTAATACTTTCGGTAGAGGTGGGCATGGAGTCCTGTTGGACCGGATTGGGTCCAACTCGACTCGGTCCAAGATTTTCAATAAATGGACTTGAACTTGAACTTATCTGGGATCGAGTTTCGGTCATTTGACCCAATTCGATCCGTTGCACTGTTGGCCTGATTTAAACCGAGTCTGACTCAATGAAGGAAACTGACTCAAATCGGGTTGGGTACAGCTTGGATCGAGTATTTCTTCTTCTTTTTTTAAAAAAATAAAAAAATAAAAAAATGTGATTTTCATCATTAAAAAATTCACAAGGCTCACCATAACGTTTATTTTCCATCTAATCTGTTAATGAGGTCACAACTATATGGATTAAGAAGAAAAACAAATTTCATATTGATCCGAAACTTCCGTGACCCCTAAGGGCCTATTTGGCTGGGCAAATCCCAAGGTATTAGGAGGGATGGGATCAATTTTAAGGTAATGATGGTAGTGTTAATGGATTGTTGGGAATCCCATGGGATGGACCAATCCCGGACTGTAATGGACGGCTTGTTTGGGACGTTTGTGGGATGTAGGTGGTGATGCAACCAGTTAAAAGGGGCAGCACATGGTCCAGATTGGGATGACTCACACGAATGATGGTCTGGTCATTAAACACGCGTGTGGATTCACATCTGCATGAATATGCATGTGCGATTATAAAAGATGTCTTTCTATCTGATTGGAAACTCATCATGCGGTTCAGATTGTATTACAACTAAACTGACAGTTCTAACTTTTCTTAAGACTATTCAATTGTTGTATATTTTTGTGGCCCACCTGACCTATGAAATGGACTTATTTTCAAGCCAGAAGATCCAAGTATTATAAACTATCAAATGGAAAACTCAGATCTCTCACACGTTCCCATATCTCTCATGTATACAATGTGTTGATGGCCAGTTCCCCATGCACCCGTGCGTTAGAAACCCTAACATGTAAGCGTGCTAGAACGCATTAGCGTGGATTAGAATCCCTTACCTGAAGACTCTCCCTCAGTTGATCTCGTGGGACTGCACCGTACCGAGGGATGTAACCCAACCTAAACAAGGACGCGGGATGGACGGGTAGGACATCACAATTCCATCCCTCGTAATACCATGGGATTTTCATGGCCAAACAAGCCCTAAAAGAGTTTCAATGGTAGACGTTCAACCCCCCACTAGTATTTGAAGTGTGGTCCACTTGATCTTTAGATCTGTTTTATTTTTCAGCTCAAGCCTTAAGATAAGCCCGCCAAATGGATGGACGGTTTAGATATAACACATACCTCATGATGGGACCCATAGAACTTGTTAACGTCAATACAATGTTGGTGCATGGTATACCTACCAATCTGCTTCAAGACGTATCATCACGTTAATACGGACGCGGATTGACCGCAAAAGCCTTTTGCAGGAAGTTACCACAATGGAAAGTTAGGTGGGACACACCGTGATGTTTGTGAAAAATCCACCCCTTCCATCCGTTCTGTGAGATCATTTTAGGACTTGAGACCAAAAGTGAACAAGATCCAAGACTTAAGTGGGCCGCAATAAAGGAAAATGTGTGTGGGGAAATTCCTACCGTTGAAACGTTCCTGGCGTCTACGGTGATGTTTACATGTCATCTATACCGTTTATAACGTCATTCTTATTAAGATGAAATGAAAAAACAAATATTAGCCTGATTCGAAGCTTCTGTGGCCACACAAATATTTCAACTGTAGACATTCAATCCTCACATTTTTGCCCCACCAGAGTATTGGATCCGGCTCATTTTTAGGCTTATGTCTTAAAATGAGCTCACAAAATGGATGGTTGGAGTGGATTTCTCAAAATATCATTGTGGGCCCCACCTAGTTCCAAGCGCAAGAACTTCCAGCGGAAGGCTTTTGCCGAGTCTCATTAATACACCAGAGCTTGGTCAGAACTCGATGCTTGAGACGCCTCAAGCCACGAGCTGAGAGGAGATGGTGGTTGGTGCTCTATGGACTCCACCATGATGTGTTTTTTTCATCCATGTCATCCATCTATTTATCTAGGTCATTTCCTGGTATTAAACTAAAAATGAGGTATATCCCAATCTCAAATGGACAACATTATAGAAAATAGTGTTAAATGAACATTGTGCAGATCGGATCGGATTGGATTGGTCCGGATTGGCTACTGATCCGAAATCGACTCGATGTACGGTCAGATCTAAGTGGGCCTACTCGATCTGACCCGATCCTAGCCTTCGGTTCAGATCGGATCGAGTTGGATTCTGTCTACATCTAATTTTCAGTTTTAGTCATTTAATAAATGTCCATTAGTCGGATAGTTAGTTGATCAAACAAACTAATCTTTTGACTCATGATACATCTAAACTGGGGCACACATTCTAAATTATTTAATTTGAATGATTGATATTCAACATTTGTAATTTCTAAGGGCCTGTTTGGCTAGGCAAATCCCAGGGTATTAAGAGGGATGGGATGGGCAATATCCTTGGATAGGCATGACGAGCCAAATAGGTCCGGTGAACTTGTCCCGGATATAAGCCATCCCATGGATCCTAAGACAATCCACTGACATCATCATCATTACTTTAAAATTGATCCTATCCCTTGATTGAATATATTGGAAGGTAAAGTCCCAGGATATGGGGGGCGTACCAAAGTGAACTTATCACGGGGTATACGCAATCCCATGGATCTTAAGACAATTCACTGAAACCACCGTCATTACTTTAAAATTGTTCCCATCCCTCCTAATACCATGGGATCTGCCCGGCCAAACAGGCCCAAGTAATTTCTAAGTCCTTGCGTGGGAAAGGGACACGCATTTACCGAGAAAGCGCTCGGCAGGAGCAAAGCTATGTATGCCCACCGTTATAATTGTGAGAAATCTATGCCTACTATCTATTTTTTCAGATAATGTTAAGTCATAAGTATAAAATATGCTGATCCAAAACTCAAGTAGGCTTCACGACGGGAAACAATGAGGATTAAAATTCTACCGTTGAAACGTTTTGGGGCCATAGAAATTTTGGATGGAGCTAATTATTTTTGTGTTTTCAGTTCATCATCCGTAGGAACGACCTTATGAATAGCATGGACGGCACAAACATCACTGTAGACCCCAATGAGGCGTCAAGAGTGAGAATTTTCATGCCCACTTTCTCATACAGTAAATCCACGTCTAATGTCTTGAATTTTCATGCCCACTTTCTCATACAGTCAATCCACGTCTAATGCACTCAGTCTCCTGTACTCTGCAGAAAATAATCAATATCCTCTTCTTCACACAAGCATAAAATTTTAGTTGGTAGAAAAAAATCAATATCCCCTTCTTGTCACAGAAATCAATCCACGTCACGTCTAATGCACTCACTCTCCTGTACTTTGTAGGAAAAAAAAAAACAAATCAATATCTTTTGATTGATCTACATCATCACTAACATTATTAACACTGCTGCATTTAATGCCGTGTACGGTGATACGCTCAATCAAATTGCAAACCCCACCCAAAATAATAAAAAAAAGAAAGAAAAAACCTATATTTGTGGCAAGCTAATGATCCATATTAAAAAAGAGGGAGATCACTCAATGAACGGCTAATCGTGGGATTTGTCTCCAAATGTGGGCCTAGAGAGATTTCATGTAGCCACTCTCATCTTGACCGTTGATCCAGTGAATAGATGATGCTGCAAAATCCCCTAGCTCCTAGCCCTCCATCTTCTGTCCTTCCAACTCTTAAAATGCATTTGGACCGTATAACCATTTTATTTTATGCCACCAAGAGAAGGGGCCGGGATTGTTTCAATCAAAGGATTTTGGGTGAATTCGCCTTCCAAAATGGAGATCTCAGGCTAAGCGTTTGATGACGGTTCATACAATTCCTTATGTAAAGGGTCCATTTTCATGGTTTAGCGGACCATCAGAAGGAATTTTGCAATACGTGGGGTCATGCCCTAAAATAATGATCCTAAATGGATGGACGGCATGGATAAAACACATATTACATTGTACGGCCCACAGAGCAACGTCCACTACCAACGTTGCTACTGGCAGTGTCAGTATGCAATCGGCGTCCCTGTTTGTGGCGCACAGATGACGATTAAGAAAAGAAATCCGAAGGTAATGCACATATTCCACGGGTGTTGAAAGGGATTGATCACATACTCTCATACGCTCAGACATATTCCACCTGTGACGTGCATCTGTCAACTCAGGTGGTACGCATTACAGGGGAAGCAATGTATATAATCACGCATAAAACCAATATAAATAAGGTGCAATGTATATAATCACGCCTACAACCTATATATCTACTTGTTGGGACCCTGATCGATGGCTCAAGTAGTAGATAGAGTGGACGATACCTCATTTCAACACTGAGGTCATGGTATCCATCCTCAGTAGGGGTGGCTAAAGAGTGAAGTGTGAACTGACGGTGGGATGTACTAACAACACCTGAGTTTCTACGTGTCTCTTATGTGCTGGTTCTTCAAATTCGGGAGATTTTTTAGGCATGTTCCATCCACTGTGACCCAACGAATCAACGGTCTGGATTATGAACCACGGCCTCCTACTTGTACACTTAAGAACCAAGTGTAGTGTCCAATATTTGGATGCCCTTCAAGGGTAGGCGCCACACTCTATGTAGCGGTGTTTATGGTTTCCGTGGCATCATTAATCCCTGGGTACCGAACTCGGGAATGTATGACACTGGGTTCCTATCCATTTCGTAAGAAAATTCGAGGAAAGAATCGGTGGGGGCCACATAGTAATATAAGGTAGACTGTACGAGGGAGAATGAAATTGTAGCCAAGTGGTGTGATGATTAAACTTGACCATGACTTTATGAAGTCTTTGTCGGCCGACGCAGCATGACATCGACGGAGGGGAGACGGACCCGACTCTAAAATAAAATTTCCATAAGAATGACAAAGCTTTGATACTCCGGGAGAGTATAATGCTCATACACGTGCCTTTGGAAATATTTATCCCTGGTATATATTTCACTCAAATTAAACCGACCAAATTGTGGGTCCCACTTTATAATGATCATGATATGAAGATTCAAGTAAATTGAGTTCAAATGGATCTGTTGAGGTTCAAGTCTGGTCGGTCCTCCCCTTACAACTTCCACAGGTTGATATTCTACATCTTGAACCTGCACAGAGAGAATAGACAAAGGTAACCATGACTAAGTCGGGGGCACTCCGATTCTTAAGTCAGGTCAAGGGAATCCAGGTCTAAGTATGGGGTAGAGGAGAGTGCCAGCGATTACGTACCTATAGTGGTGAGCTCTTCATGCCTTTATAACTGACTGTCAGACGGTCTAGGTCCGTTAATCTCGGCAAGATTTACTATTTTTAGGTCGTGGAGATTATGTACACAGTCCATGGATCGTGTAGCCTATCATGCGGATAGTGCGTATCTGCGAGCGAAGCTATCGGCCACGTTTGGCTATGACAATTACTATATTTGGCAGACAGGGCACCCGCCTTCATACATCGACTTGGCTCATTTTGTGGTCCCGATCACCGACCTACTTTCACTATCATTTGGTTAAATAGGAGAGTAGTTTGTCGGTCCGAGTGGATCTTATGGATCCTTAGGGATCCGTTCCGAAGTGGTGAACCTAACTTCTTGCATGGACTCCGAAGGCCTCCGCCTCTAGGCCCTGTGATCTCATTGAGCGGCGGATGTATTCCTTCTGATCAGAGTGTAGAAACTGTCCAGACTCGCATCCTTGAAGTGAAAGTGTTTCTGTATCACTCGTCTCCTCCAAGGATCTTCACACCAGACCGATTGGACATCGCCTCGGACATTCGTGTACTTAGTCGAATTAGCTTGGCGTTTACTCTTGGATTTCATACGGGCTCGGATCTTCCTGTAACAGAAGCCTCCTACTCTTCGAGTTTACTAGTGGACTTAGAGAGTATGTGGAGAACCTCCCACCCATGATGGAGTAATAATGGTTTGCGAAATCGAAGCATTACATCTAGGGCTTTCTCCTGCAGATTGCTCTTCAGCTGACGCGTGGCGACGGTTACGATTTCAAATAATCGCCGGCTTATGAAACATTATCACGTAACCCTGAGGAAACATCATTGTATCGACTTCCCCTGCTCGAGCGTCCTTTCGTATCTCGGAGTGCACTGTTCGATGTCAGTGTCGTACGATCCAGGCAGGAATCTTCCCAATAAGAGAGAGACATGTGTGCTCGGGAGTCGGCTCGCGACGTTTTGACTACGATCTTTATTACTTGCTATTAATGTAAGGATCTCTCATGACTTACATATATTGCCTTCGGAACTGCTCCCTTCACTTTCATTTTGAATCTCTTTGTATACATCTGAGGCGGCGATTTTAGGTGAAGGCGATTTCGGCCAACTTGCAGTTTTCGGTGGGCGATTCTGACCGATTACATTTTTCGGAGAGAAGGCGATTTTCGGTAGCCGTCCGGTGAGTCTACTTCGTCGATCTTTCCCCATCATTTCATAATGTCATCCGATCTTGAGATTGTGCGGGAGTATGATGAGGACTCCAAGCTAAGGAGTTCTGATGACTGGAGAGGGGCCTCCGAAGGCCCCTTCGAGGCCGTACCCTTATTCTCACCACCTCGTAAGCAGAAGGGGGTAGGGTCCTGGACTTAACGACTTGACAAAAAGAAGGCCGCCCGAGCCCCCCAAGTTACCATTGCAGAGGCCACTGGGATGCCCGTAAGCGGGTGTGCCTCGGAGGTGATCCCAGGAAGCTACATTTTGTCGGAGTCTTAAATGGAATGGATCCGTTCAGAATTTTAGATTCCGAACTCCCTCCAGATAAGGACCCCAGCGCTCCTTGACACCGCTGGTGCCCCTGCCAAGGGGAAAGTTGCGATCTTTCTCTGTGCGCTGCAGTGTGGGCTTCGACTCCCTCTCCACCATTTCATCCGAGCGGTCGCTGCTTATCTCGGACTTACTCTGGGACAATTTACACCCAACGCCTGGAGGGTGTTAATCTTTGCATTTATCATCTGGAGACAAGTTGAAAATCTGGAACTGACCCCGGAGGAGTTGATGAGCTTGTACCTGGTTAAGCACGACAGCCAAGAACCATGGTACTACTTTGCGACCCGAGGTAGCAAAGGGTCGGGGCTGGTGATGAACCTTCCATCCTACTACAAGGATTGGAAGAACAAATGGTTATGGGCGGCATGCGAGTGGGAGGAGACAGCGGTGGAGCTTGGGTCCCTGTCGGTTCAGGTTTCGACCCGCTTTACAAAACTAGGTCGGACTTTAATTAATTCTTGTATTTTTCAATCCCCATTTATATTTACTTTAGTCAGGATAAAATTCTCCCTTTCTTTTTTGTAGACTTCCAAAGGGGTTTACCGCTCCTCAACCTGGCCCAGAAGAACCGTATCACCAAGGCCAGGGTTAGAGCAGGGGAGCTTCATTCCTAGACGGACCTGATCATCACGAGTAACCTTCACTGGTTCGGGCTTTGCAAGTCTCAACCACTCCCCACATCCTTTAGTAAGTAATCTTCTTTTAGTGGGTCCAACCCCATTTGTTCGGTTGCTGATCTGTTATTTCTTGCGCAGGCATGGCCGAGGCGTCGGGCACCTGGAAGAGGAAGGCTACCCCAACAGTGGAGGAGATGTTGAGGGTTGAACTCCAGACAAAGACTGGTCGGAAGAAGCAAGTCCCACCCCAAGGGGAGGTTACTGGGGACACGGGTATAACTCCACTTCCCGCCGTCACAGCTGTTGCTGTTGCGCTAGTTACTGAAATCCTCATGAGCACTATTCCGGCCTCAGCAACAACCATTACTCCTTCCCCTACCGCCACCATAACTCCTTTCCCTGCAGTCGCGGCTACAACCCTTGTTCCCATCGCTGCCCCCCTTGGTGCAGAGGTTCGCCCCGCAGCCCCCTGCAATGTTGTCCCTTCGTCCTCCGAGTGGGAGGAGGCCATTCGGATGGCTGACGCCATGATATCGCCTCCCAAGGCAGGAAACACTCCTGAACCCGAGGCTTAGGCATCAGCCAGTAGCAGAGTTGGGGCCCAGAGGAGGGCGGCTCGGCCCATGTGGGGACAAGTGGGGCACAGTACGAGCCGAGCTTTCATATGTCCTGCTTGGCTCCCTGTGTAACGGCCTAAAATTCTGGGGTCGAGTATAACACAACTCTGGAGTTCCAAAACATCACTTATGCAACATAAACAATGATGGATGTATGTTGTCTGTGTTAGTGCATAAAACATGAAGTAGATCAAGCCAGATCAGCAGACATAATTCAGGGATATTGAGGAAATGCAAACGGAAGACTTAAATACATATATAAATAAAAAAGAATCCTCAAAATATGCATGCTCTGCCCAGGGTAATATATATAACTGTGTCTCAAAATACATGGATCAACTATGCAAAATCATCGTATACATATCCCAGAAATCTCCGCTCGTCAGGAGAAGGCTCACGTGAACCCTCCTGAGAACTGCATAAATGAGAACGCCTCCTCATCCTCATCAAAGTCTGACTCCGCCTCGCAAGCATCGCCGTCACCTACAACTAAATTAGAGTCTGATTGGTGTTTAAGCACCATCCCAAAATGTGGGAGTGAGTGATCAACTCAGTGGTACTATATCGCAAAGGTTAATATGTTATCAATTCAATCAAGTAGTAATGATAAAGAAGTACAATCAAACATGTCCTAGATACTCTTGTTAATGCAAGAATGAATGAGATAATGATGAATGCCCTCACCACGAACTCCCTCGTGTGACATCATCTAACGATCGCGGCA
This sequence comes from Magnolia kwangsiensis, assembly GCA_037074715.1. Taxonomy (NCBI): domain Eukaryota; kingdom Viridiplantae; phylum Streptophyta; class Magnoliopsida; order Magnoliales; family Magnoliaceae; genus Magnolia; species Magnolia kwangsiensis. The sequence goes on from CM073576.1 coordinate 58,291,338, forward strand.
TGAATCACTACCACTGTGCTCTCACACCAACGCCAATGACACATGTAGTGCGATGTCATGAATATGCTTACTCAGTTCTTATTAGTCCTTTTCATACAGCAGTATTGGGAAGCTAAGACACCTCTCTTATATCAATCCCCAAACATTGATCCATTTTAGGGTCGTCAGTCTTAGAAAATCTTATACGATGTTACATTTCTAGGTCGCTACAAGGGCTGTCAGGGCTGTTACACGGAATCATTACATCACTCCCCCATCACTAAATCAATTCAATCCTAGTTATATCCTTACTACTGCAATTGGACTCGTCGCCCTTATGCCGTGTCAGGATATACTCGAGGTCACTACAGAGGGCTCGTCACCAATCAATGTAGGTCGACAACAAGAATATAGTGTCCCATACCACCATAATCTGCTCATGAGAGTAGGGTGCTCACCGGTCACTATGGGAAGGTTTATCGCCCCAGCATAGGCTGACAACTTGACCACTGTGTCCCATACTACCATGTCCGGCTCATGAGTCTTACGGGATCACGGTACCAAGGTTAACAGGAGTTTCATTGGTAAGCTCGGTGTCTTAGATTCAAACAGTAGCGACCAAACATGGTGAATGAACATCGATCAATCGAATTAGTTGATAAGCGCAACTAGGCCAAGCGCACATTGAGTTAAACGACATAAAATACATAAGCACTCCATGTGGCCTAACCACTGTCGAACATCCCAAGCACGATTCAGATTCGTTAAACTCATCCTGTGTGGCGAAAACAATCTCAACCACTATTTGGAGTACGATTACCGATTACCTGGACTGTAGCACAGCCCCAATCACGTGCAAACTCAATAACAGGCATATGAATCATGTCCTACATTCATATGATCATTTATGGCATATAACTGAAACTTAAATACAGTACATGGAGGAAATCATACACACATTCAACATAAATAATCCAAGTTACATAATTCATGGAGGAAATCATACACTCAAATATTATAATTGAGATTCATGTCTCAACAACCTTAGAAATCATACTTTACAAACTACTAACTCATTTAGGTATTTATACAAACACTTAGGTTACACTATTCGACATACATCACATATGTTGATTCCATTACATTTTATGGCAAGTCCTTTCGCTAAGGAGTTTCCGCATACATATCGAGCATATAACAACGACAATAAATCATGGTAATCAAAACGACATATTCTATACGTATACATATACGTAAATCGAAATGGATAACGCATTTGGCATGTGTAATAGTATACACATCATGAATAAATCATTATCTATCATTGAAAGCCTTGAAAACCATAACCTAAACGTATATAGTTCGCACCTTAACCCAGAAAATGCGTATTCGATATGATTCAGACGATATGTCTTTGTCAATGGTGGATACGCTACCTATGGCATGAAACGGGTTAGCTATAATGTCATTTAAACTATTCTAGGTTTTAAAATAGGTTAGGGTTAGCTTCACTTATCCAAAAATAGAATCAGAATCGCTAGAAGAATGATTCAGATACACAAGTTCGATGTATAGATGAACTAGGAAGAATCCTACGGAGATTCAACAGATTCTCCCACACTTTCTCTCTCTTTTCTCTCTCTTGGAAATCTAAGTTTTAGGAAATTCATATGGAATTTGGGAATAAGGGTTTAAGGCCTTTTATAAGCCTAAACACGATGAAAATAGACTTAGGGTTAAGGTATACTTAGGTTATAACCAAATCGGACTCTTTCTGATCCAACGGAGCACTTCTGGAGGTCCTCTTATTAAATTCGATTGGACTTAAGCTCACTAGTATCGGATCTTTAGTAAGTTAAGTTTTTAATCTGATCGGGTTTTCAGATCGTCCGTGGTGGACTAGCTTCAATTCAACGGTTATCGGCATTCGATCAGGGCTACAAGCACTATGACATGAAAGGGCCACCTTTCCTGATCCGAGGGTGAATTTGGGTCGAAATATAATGGTCAGAACACTTAAAAATAACGTGCAAGTGAAATGTTTTAGATTATTTAAAATCATAATTAATTTTTTAAAAATATTCATTTTCTTACTCTCTTCACTCCGGACTCAATGAAATAATCTTAGGACATCATTTGGACTTGATTTTCGAGATGATTATTAAGTCCAACTAGGCGGTCATAATGGTCTAAGTTCATAGCTATTAGACTTTCGACATGTGGTCTAAATCTAATACAAAATTACAAAGCATTCCCGGGAGCAACTGGGTTTAGAGTTGGGTCCTAGATTTTTGGGTAATATAGCGTCAATGATTCTCTAGGTTTTGGGTCTTACAGATCGTATTAAAAGTTATTAGTTCTAATTCCATAAGTAATCTAGTTTAGCGCTAGCTAAACCACATTAAATTTTTAAAGGATTTGGTTCTAAATGATTTCTGCTAAAGATGGTACTCGGGCCCAAGTACGAATTTTTCTAGGTCGTTACACCCTGGGCGGCCAAGCATGCTCTAGAAGAGGAGATCGTTAGTCTGCTTTCCAAATCCGACGATACTTTTCTGAATGATCTGACAGCGGTTTGTTATAAGGTAATCCTTACTCATTTCCCTCTGTTTTCTTGGATGCCCCTCCTCATCTCTATTTTTATTCTTATTTAGGCCGTTTCGAGGCTTCTCCTAGCCTGAGAAAGCGTGCGCGAGCGTCGAAGGATAGACGCTGAAGTGGAGGTACTTAAGATTGAGGTGGGAGTGTTGTGGGATGAGGCGATTCTTCACCGACTGGAGCAAGGTGAGCTGCGCCGGCAACTCGAGGATGAGAAAAGTCTGAAGCTCCAGACGCAGAAGGCCGTGAGCGACCTAGAGGGGTAATGCGGCGCAGCTGTGGTCGAGCTGACTAGAGCCAAGGCCCATGCAGATTCGCTGGTTAAGGAGATTGCTCGGTTGGGCGAAGTACTGGAGTGGTCTAAAGCCGAGGTGGTAGAAGAAAGAAGCCGAGCAGTCTCTCAAGCGATGGAGTCTCAGCAGGCTGAAATGGAGGCCTCCATGGCAGCGGTCATGACTATTGCAATCGATGCCTTCAAGGCTTTCAAGGAGAGGGATGCTGAAGCCTCAAGGTTTTATAATTGCGGTTTTGACACCTGTATCGAGGTGGTTCAGGGTTTGTATCTCGACCTTAACCTTGATCCCTTGCTGTCTGACGACGCTGGAGAAGAGCCTGTAAAGGAAGCTCGCCCTAACCAAGCCCCCGACTCCCATGCTCTTCCGCCTGCATAGTTATTATTATTATTATTTTTTTACTTTGAATGGATATGTAATTTTTTGAGGGGATCATATAAATTTTTGTCCCTTTGGAAAGGGATTCCTGAATGACTTGCATTAACTTTTGGATGATTGATGCTAATTGTTGATTGTCAAGCTAATTCGTAAGTGCGTTAACTTATTATATGGAATGGTCGAGCCGACCTCTTTTAGGGCTGGCTTCACCCGTTACCTTTTAGTAGATTTTTTAGGCCTCTTGGGCTCAAGTCATAGTTGAATCCAAACTCCTGGAGGGGGCCAACTCGTCCCATGATTGGCGAGAACCTCCAATTCCATTAATTATAGTCGTATGATGAACCGATTATTCCGTCAGGAGGTCAGGTCATCATTAGGCTTTTTCCCCTTTCATAGGGGATGCCGAGTCGAGTTTTAGTGGGATTACGCTCTGACCCCTTCTTTAAGAGATCATATAATCTAGTTTTCCTCTGTATTAATGGGGCAACTTAGTAAACATTTGATTAGAAGTAGAATTATGACTTTTTTATTGAAAGCCTTAAAGGCTGGTCGATCAGAGGCATATACTTTATTGGGGACCTTAAAGGCCATTTCACCAGGGATAGTAGATCTTCAGGTGCTCGACGTTCCAAAGGTGAGAGAGCTAGCAGCCCTCGAGGTCTTCTAGGTGGTAAGAGTCCGGTTTGATAAATCGGACCACACGGTATGACCCTTCCCAGTTAGGCCCGAATGCCCCAGCCCCTGGCTTGTCTGTATTCTGAAAAATCTGGCAAAGGACTAAGTCCCCAGGGCAGAACCTTCTGATCTTAACCTTGGAGTTGTAGAAGCACACTATTTGCTGATGTCTAGCGGCGACTCGGAGCTTTGAGATGTCTCGAACTTCTTCAAGCAGATTCAGGTTAGCGGCGATCTGTTCAGAATTTTAACTTTCTTGGTAATTCTCTACCCGTGCTGTAGGAAGGCTAATCTCCACCGGCATCATCACTTTTGAGCTGTATAAGAGTGAAAATGGGGTTTCCCCAGTTGAGGACTGACCTGTGGTCCTGTAGGTCCAAAGGACGAATGGGAACTCCTCGGCCCAGTTACCTTTTGCTTTCTCCAATCTTGTTTTAAGATGGTGCTTGATTACCTTGTTAACCGCTTCTACCTGTCCGTTGGACTGTGGGTGGTGAGGCAACGAATATGCATTTGTAATGCCTAGCTCGTGACACATACCGCGAAACTTGTCATTATCGAATTGTCGGCCATTGTCGGATACGATGGTTCTCAAGATTCCGAACCGACAGATAATATTTTTTCAAATGAAGTCGATTACTTTCTATTCGGTGATCTTCGCAACGAGCTTGGCTTCAGCCCACTTGGCGAAGTAGTTGATTGCAACGATGACAAACTTGACTTGTCTCTTTCTAGTAGGTAAGGGGCCAATGATGTCGATCCCCCATTGGGTGAACGGTCATGGCTCGCTCATGGGAGTCATTTCTTTCACTGGTCGCCTTAACATAGTTACATAACATTGACATTTATCGCATTTTCATACGTAGTCCTTCACATCTTGTTTGAGTGTTGGTTAGAAGTATCCCTGACGGAGTATCTTCAGAGCCAGGGCTCAGCTGCCTAAATGGTTTCCACAGATTCCTTCATGAATTTTTCGAATCATGTAATCGGCTTCGTCTGGTCGGAGGCATCTAAGGTAAGACTGTGAATTCCCCCTCTTATAAAGCACCCCATCCAGGATGACATATCGGGCTGCTCTGATCCTAAGTCGTCTTGCCTCTAGTTTATCTGAGGGGGTTTCGTCGGACGAGAGATAGATGAAGATTGGATCCATCCAGTTCGGAACAGCCTGCACTAGGTTGACTCTTTCCGCCTGCTCGATGCTTGGATGTTCGATGAATTCAACGGGGACGAATCGCGGGATTCTTCCCTCTAAGGCCGAAGCGAGTCTTACCAGGGCATCGACCCATGAGTTTTTCGTTCTCGGGATTTGTCGGACAGTGCAGCTCCAAATTTCTGAATCAATTTCCTCACCTCGTCAAGATAGGCGATCATTCTGGTCTCTTTCGCTTCATATTCGGTGGAGATGTGATTTACCACCATCTGTGAGTCGCATCGGACCTGGAGAGTCTGAACACCTATACTTGCTGCCAATTTGAGTCTGACTAGTAATGCTTCATACTCCGCTTCGTTGTTTGAAGCTTTGAACCCGAGCCTGTCACGTATTGAATAAACGTGGAATCGGGCGCGACTAAAACGATTTCGGCTCCGGCTCCTTTAGCGTTGGATAACCCATCAACGTAGAGAACCCATCCTACATCCGACATTGCCTCTTGGTCACTCGGAGGGACAGGCGGGGTAATCTCAAATTCCACGCTGATTTCCTCCGCGCTCGAAGTAGTGAATTCAGCGATGAAGTCGGCCACTGCTTGGTCCTTGACTGCTGTTCTCAGACGAAATTGGATGTCGAACTCTCTGAGCTCGATAGCCCACTTGGTCATCTGACTAGAAACCTTGGGTCTCTGGAGAACTTGCTTCAGGGGGGAGTCGATCAGTACAACGATGGAATGAGCCTGGAAGTACGGTCGTAATCTTCGAGCTGAGACAACAAGGTAGAGTGTTAGCTTTTCCAGGGATGGATATCTGGTTTCTGTAGGCACGATCGTCTTGCTTACATAATACACGAGGTATTACTTGCTCCCAACTTCTCTGATTAAGGCTGAGTTAACGGCCGAGGCCGAGACCGCAGGGAAGAGGAATAGGAGCTCTCCTTCCTCTGGCTTGGATAAGAGAGAGGATGAACCCAAATATTGCTTCAATTGTTGGAAGGCTTGCTCACATTCCGGCGTCCATTTTTCCTTCTTATGACCCTTCAATTGTTGAAAGAAGGGGAAGCATTTGTCTGTCGCTCAGGATGTGAAACGTCCGAGTGTGGCAACTCTTCCTATGAGGCACTGTATTTCTTTGATAGTCTGAAGTGAGCTCATGTCGAGGAGCGCCTTGATCTTGTCAAGGTTGGCCTCGATACCTCGCTCACTGACTTGAAAACCAAGGAACTTTCCTGATTCAACTTCAAAAACATACTTAGCAGGATTCAGCTTCATCTGATACTCTTGGAGGACGTTGAATGTCTCTCCGAGATCTGCAAGATGATTGGATGCTCTGGTACTTTTCACCAACATGTCGTCAACATATACTTCCATAGTGTGTCCGATCTGTTTGGTGAACATCTGATTGATCAACCTCTGATACATTGCCCCAGCGTTCTTCAGGCCAAACGACATGACCCGATAATAGTAGAGCCCATTGTCCATGATAAAGGTAGTATTCTGCCTGTCTGGGGGATGTATGATGATCTAGTTGTACCCGGAATAGGCATATAAGAACGAGAGCAACTCATGCCCAGCCGTGCTGTCCACCAGTCGATCGATTCGGGTCAATGGGAAGCTATCCTTGGGACATGCCTTATTTAGCTCCGAATAGTCTGCACAGACCTACCATTTTTTGTTGGATTTTCTAATGAGCACAACATTCACGATCTAATCGAGGTAATACACCTCTTCTATGAAACCCACATCAAGCAGGACAGAGACTTCTTCAGTAATGGCTTCGTATAGTTCGGTGTCGAATGGTCTTCTCTTTTGCTTGACTGGCTTGTGATTCGGGTCCACATTCAGTCTATGGACTAACACATCAGGGGAGATTCCCGACATATCTGCGTGTGACCACGCGAAGACGTCTTAGTGTCGCCTTAAGAAGGCTAACATCGCGGATCTCTGTTTGGGTTTTAACGAAGATCCGAGCTGAACTGTCTTACTCGGGTCGGCCTCATCGAGGGGCATCTTCTCCAGGTCTTCCACTGACGAGTTTCCAGTAGGTCCTTGAGGGTCCAAGGCATCCACGACGAGTGCCTGCTTGGTGGCTCCTTTTCTAACTGCTACCGTGTGACATTTCCGAGCCTCACGCTGGTCGCCTTAGAGGTAGCCTATCCCGCCTTCGGCCGAAAATTTCATCATCAGGTGGTAGGTCGAGACAACTTCCCTCATTGCATTGAGGGAGGGTCGGCCCAGGATAATGTTGTGAATCGATGAGACATTGACAATCAAGAAATTCATTTGGAGGGTGACTTGATGTTGTCCTTCTCCCTCCATTATTGGGAAGGAAATGGCTCCTTCGGAGATTACCCTTTCTCTAGTAAAGCCGTGTAGGGGGGTCTTCAGAGGTCGGAGTCACGACCGCGAAACTCCTATCTTTTCAAAGGCTTTGTAGTAAATCACATCGGCCGAACTTCCGGTTTCGACCAGGATGCGATACACCTTATGATTTGCTATAGTCATTGTGACTACCAAGGCATCATCATACGAATGTTGGATCCCGCGTGCATCATCTTCTGTAAAGGTTAAACTGCACGGGCTGACTCAGAGATCCTTGCCGGGTCGCTCTGTCAAATGAAAATAGTGTTCTGGCTCAGACCTCTAAGAGTAGGTTTTTCGAGCTCTGTTTGAATCTCCTCCACCGACTGAGCCCCCAAAGATGGTGCGAATCTCAGCGGACTCTTCTGTGGGGTTCTTCAGCTGCTCTTGTTGTCGTTCGTCCCTCCAAACTGACCTCTCTTTTTTGATGTATTAACGCAGGTGTCCCTTGCGGATGAGGGACTTGTTAGATCCGTATCCTAGACCGTATCGTTAGGTAAACTTTCACGGTCTTCACGGTCAAATCCCAGCCACCTCAACCCTTAATTAGCATTTACGCGTGACCCTGACTCACACGCCGTTAACTCGAGTCGACTCAACCCGAGACTTGTACCCTAGCGACCGTGTCATCGCCGCGGTTCCGATGCTGCGTCTTGCGCGCCGAGGCGATACCTAGGCCAGGAGATGTGGGCCCGCGTTCAGTTCGAGAAAACGCTGCCCATTTGTAAACCCAAGACAATCTTTTAAATCAATCACATCACATCACATCAATCAAGTATCACATCACATCAATCAAGTACTACATCGCATCTCATGTCAAAGTACAACCCCATCCCCAAGCAACCCTAAAGTCAAACTTTCTCTTACACAAAGTACACCCACCACATCACTCACCCATCTCTCTCTCTCACTCCCTCTCTCTCATTCTCTCCAAGCAACCATCCATGGCTTCCATGGGAGAGAAATTAGTGTGACCCACCTTCCTACCTTCCATTTCCACCGTCCAAGTCCGATCTCAACCGTTGAAGTCCATCCATTCGAGCTCTAGATCACATTGGCAGAAGAAGGAAGAAGAGATCTTGAGGTGGGTGCTTCTTTCTTTCTTTCTTTCTCTCTTTTTCTTTTATTTTGTGGATGATCTTATTTATTGATTTTGATAATTTGAGGGCCCACATATGGTGGGACCCATCTTGATGTATGCATTATTCAATTAGGGGCCCATAGTGGCGGGGCCCCTCCTCCATATTTTCTCTCTCTATAATAATGATGTGGGGCCCACCTGATGTGTACAGGACACCCAGACCACCACGTGGACCCCACTACGATGGATGCATTTTATTCATGCCGTCCACATGCATAGACCCCACCTATCCACGCTGGCCGTTCCTTGACTGGCCTGGACAAGGGAGAAAATAAATACCAGGTTGATCCAACGTCTGTGGCTCACCCACGTGGGACTACTATGTTGCATGTGATGTGGACCCACCTCAATAAATGTGTAGTCCAGCAGCTGGAAGCTGCTGTTGCTAGTAACGTCAGCAAGTTTGGTGGGGCCCTGACATATGTATTCTAACCACACCGTCCGTTCTGGGGCATGGGATCCACCCCTGCACGTGTGGAATCTCCACGTCTAACTAGCATGTGGGACCCACTTTGATGTACGTGTCTTACGTCCCCTCCATCCATCTGTATGGATGCCAGCAAGTGGGCCTCCACCATGAGGAACATGTTATATCCCAACCCTCCAACCAGCAGCTCTAGCTGCTGTATCCACGTCAGTAAGTTCAGTGGGACGGAGGGTCACCTTTTGAGGTATGTTCCTCATCCACCGTCCACGATTACGTGTGGGGCCTGCATGTAATGTGTGGGATTCCCACCGTCCAGATGGATAGGACAGTGGGATCCACCAGATGTATATATTCTGCTCACACCGTCCAGAGGCATATCGTTTTAGGCCAGGAATGGATTTGGGGGTGGTTTAAAACCACGATTTTGGGTTAGGGCAACAAGAAAACGAAAATGGGGCTAGGGAAGGGGCTGTTTGTGAAAGAAGTACCTCTTTTTGAGGTTTTCTATGGACGAACACTATATAGGGGGTGTACACTACCCAAAATAGGGAGTGCGCCCGAAAATCACGCCAAGTGGGCCACACCGGACGACGATGCATCTTCGAACCGGCGATGGCATCGCCGACCGACTCCCTAGTTGGTCTGTGGGACCACATGGGTCTGGTCCCCCATGGTCCAGGGACCCCAAAAAGGTATGGTCCCAACCTTAGTTCATTGTATATTGACCTATAGAGGCCCAAACATGCGTTCAGGTATTTTCAGAGCCAATCTGCAAAATCGAATACAAAACCCTATCATTCAGCATATGATTTTGGGGTAGAAGGAGCTAGTACATCCATCTAGCCCATTAGTTGCTAAAGAAAGCGAAGTTAGAATGGCCTTATGGCCATTTTTCATAAAATTTTACTATTCACTGTAAAATTTTGTGAAAGTATGATTTTATGTTATTTTTACATTAGGATTGATGCCTAATATGAAAAGGATAAGAAGAAATTGAATATTGGAGTGGTGAGAGGAAGAATTTTGAAGATTTTTGGTAAAACGGGATTTTTAAGCCCTGGCGATTGAATACAGGGGTTGTGGTTGTCCCACAGCCCAAGGATTTACAGTTACAGGTTTAGAATCGTTTAAAGAACGTCTTAACCCACTCACCTACAACTTAGAAGCTATTCAGGTTGTCACGCCCCAAACTCAAAAACCGGGCTCACAGAATTTTCGATCGCCGAATCTGGCGCCGATAGCCTCCGTAGAACCCCATTCTAGGCTCCTAGCCCCCATTCGTCAGGTTCCAATCCTGGGATGCTACGAGGAGGATTTTCAATGTCAGTTTGATTCGTAATAAGCATAACCAAAGGCATAACCCACAAACAACAACCAAGAAATCCATTACATTTCCACTATGATCAAAAACTTTACAAGTACAATGAGCATAAAGGGAAATACAATGGTAAATAACAGAAAAACTCTAAAATGATCAGCAACGTGCTCCTGCCTCAACGTTGCTGCGATCCAACGTCACCTGCACGCAACGGTCGTGCATAAGCTTACAGAAAGCTTAGAGGGTGGTGAAAGTGTGTGCGCAAGATAGTAATATGAACATGCAATGTCAGAGTAAAGCGAAATATGCAGATGTATCTATAATATCATGAGCCGTAACAAGGCTAAGCGATGCAAGACATGAATGGTATCGGCCATCCCAAGGCCATGCGATGTGCAATCAGCGCAAGCATACAGGTCCTCATCTATGTCCACACATCAATACAGCTCAAAATATGGGATATCACCGGGGTCTAGTACACTCTAAACCAGATTGCCGCCACATCGTGCGCAATAAGGTAAGTGGAAGAGACCTCACTATCCGTCTGCCAATATCGGGCACAACTTGTCGATAGCGGACTCATTCCTCAAGCTGGTCAAACTCAGCCTATCATTACCCCATACACTCGGACGGGTAAGGTCGCACCCCCTTCCAACCGACCACGACACAGTGGAGAGCGTAACCGTCTGGTATTCGGCACTCAACGCTCATCTACCCACTCGGTCTAGACGTTGGAGCAACCTCTTGGTACCATAAGGGTTTAGGGACTTTCACCCAGGGATATCTATAGTATCCCATGTAAAATAAGATTTTCGGTATCCAATCCTGCTAACCACGATCTGTCTGTGGAGGCTACGGCCCCAATGTCGCTAGGGCATATAATAACCATATCACACAAATGTAAAATGCATGATTCACGCTATCCAGTCATGCAACAAATCCTGCGCATATCGTGCGCTCATGTAGGGCAACACCGTCTAACCGGGAGCCCATAAACAACCTGCCCGAAGGCAAATACTATGATCAGTCAATCCTCATATCAAGCATACATATGATGCGTATGATCATGGGTCATGAAACTATACCAAACATGTTATAATAAAATGAATTGTCTTACAATGCAGATGGGCCTGGATGGTCTATACACAGCAAGTACGGCCTGGTGATGGGCCCTAAGGAGAGTCGTAATGTGGACATCCAACCAGCATTACGCTCGCAATGTGGACGTCAAACCAACATTGCTCCCAAGGTACGATCGTTGTACACATCGTACTTAGCCTGTAATGGATTTACTCATTGCAATGGACCGTAGGTTGTCCCCATTGGACCTTACATATATATATATCAAGTGGGCCATATCCTATGGGCTTTTATTCATCAGATGGGCCACATAAATGGGCCATCAATGGGTCTTATGTGCATTGCAATGGGTCAAACCCGTGGGCCTTAGATTGCATCAATTGGAACTAGTCACACGAGTCTAGTATGTATCAAATGGGCCACACCAATTGGACCCCCAAATGTATATCCAATGGGCCTCAACCCAGAGGCCTTATATGAGTCGAATGGGCCTAAATCCCTAGGCCTTAAACATTTCAAATGGGCCTAATCCATGAGCTTGCATGTATGTCAAAGTGGGCCTAAACCCCTAGGCCTTACATATATCAATTGGCCTACCTCCATGGGCTTTAAATTTCAACAAAAGGGGTCCAATTACATGGGCCTTGAAGTACATCAAATGGGCTTAAGCTCTTAGGCCAAAAATGAATCAAATGGGCCTAGCCCATAAGCATTTTATAAATCAAGTGGGCCCAAGTTCATAGGTCTTAAATGAAACAAATGGGCCTAGCCCATAAGCATTTCATAATTCAAATGGGCCTAGCCCATAGGCCTATTACAAAATCAAATGGGCCTAGCCCATATGTGAGTGGCCCACCCAACTAACAACCCATGCTTTAAAATGATCTCACTAGGTGGATGGACGGTCTAGATGCACCACATGCATCATGGTGGGTCCCACTGTCCAGTGGACAGTGCGGATATAACACATACATCACAAAGAGCCCCACCGTCGTCTGGACGGTGGAGGTCACACAAACATCAGGTGGGAGTCCACCGTCCACGGCTGTGGACGGTGCATTAAGGCACATACATAAATGTGGGTCCCATGTGGGGCCCACTCTGTAATATTTGTTTACCATCCCACCCATTCATAAGGTCACTCGGACCTGGATGAAGGGACGACTCAAATTTCAGCTTGATTCAAAACTTCTATGGGCCCCAAAATCCTTTCAACGGTAGAACTCAATTCACACTATTTCGCGTGGTGTGGGCCACCAGAGTTTTGGATCTGTTTCATCTTTGGAGGGGAACCCACCACTGGGGTGGCCCACCTAATGGGTAGGTCGGATGTCAAATAAACATTATGGTGGGGCCCACACACAGGGCCGTGGGCCCCCCTACGTCCGTCCGCCCGTGCCCGCATGCGCAGGTAGCGCTGCTGCCTTCCATTTTTTTTTTTTTTTTTTACAACGTCCAGCGTCTGGGACGCTGGACGACTCTATATAATAATTTTTTTTTGAAAAGAATGGTGGGCCCTGATGAAGTGGGCCACCACAAGATGGATGTCATGGGTTAACGTTTAAGGTGGGCCCCACTTGAATAAAAATAATTACATCAGGGTGGGGTCCATTCAAGCGGGCCACAATCCTATAGCATATATATATATAAAATAAAAATAAAAATAAAATAAAAATAAAATAAAAATAAAATAAAATAAAATAAAATAAAATCAATATAAGAGAGAGAGAGACATGGAGAGTGGGACACGACATGTGATGGAGGGACCCCGTCATTATGGGCCCTCCCTTGCAATGAAACATACAATAAATGGATCCCTTGCACATGGGACCATTAAAAATGTAAATCAATGGTGGAGATCCATTCTCCACCGATATGGACGGTCTAGATGACCTTTCCAAATGAAAATAAACATCATGATGGGGTCCATGGAGAATGGTCCCATCATGGAATGATCATGATGATCCAAGTGGTCCATCGGCCACAAATAAGGGTCCCAAGTGAGATCCACACCATGGATTGGTGGGCCTCACTTGGTCCACCATAAAAATAATATAAACTACCCTATAGAGGCACCCACCATCCGATCTTCTTGCTCCTAGGGGTTCCTTGGTACCTTAGCTTCAACTTCAATGGTTAAGATGAAGAATGGAAGGGTGAGATGAGAGATTTTGGGGTAGGAAGGTGGGCCACTTGAAGCTTAAAGAGACTTGGAAAATTCCATACGTATGGAGTTTTTTTGAAAATCCTTTGTTGCTTGGGATTTTGAAATGAGAAAGAGAGAAAGAGAGAGAGTGATGTAAAGGGAGAGAGAGAGAGAGAGAGAGTGATGGATGGATGGATGGGTGAGTGATGGTTGTGTAAGAAAAACTTGACTTTTGTAGCTTTTGTGTAAGAGAGGTATGGGTGGTGAAGACTTTTGTGGCTTTTTGTGTAAGAGAGGTATGGGATGTGAAGACTTTTGTGGTTGCTTGGGAAAATGGGTGAGAGTGATGTATACTTGACATGTGATGGGTTGATGGGTGATTGATTGATGGGATTGATGTGATTGATGTGACACATCGTTGAGATTCCCTTGATTTTTGCAACGCGCGGCGTTTTCTCTCACCGAACGTTGGCCCATATCTCTTGATCAGGGTATCGCCTCGGCGCGCGAGTCGCGGTATCGGAACCGCAACGACGGCGCGGTCGCTATGGTATTGGTCGCGGGTTGAGTCGACTCGGGTTGTCGGCATAAGATTCAGGATCGCGCGTCGATACTGGTTAAGGATCGAAAGTTGTCGGAATTCGACCGGTAAGACCGCGGAAGTGTACGAAAAGGTACGGACCAAGATACGGGTCTTACACAGGTCGCTTAATGCGACCCAAGATGCGTTACGGATTCGATCGCGCGATCGATATGAATAGTCTTCGCCTATTGGCGAATCTGCGATCCTAAAAGAGTTTCTAGACCCTTCTCGCACCCACATAAGTCAAAGGAAGCGACAGCGTACGTCGCGTGACCATAACCCAGGCCCGATTTAATCCAAATCATGCTCTGATACCATCTGTAACATCCCAAAAATTGAGGGGTCGAGTAAAAACCCAACTCCCGAGTTTCAAAATATTATTTATGCAACATAGATATGTATGATTGAATGTTGTCTATGTTAATGTATGAAACATGAGTGGGATTACGCCAGAACAGCATATCATACTCCAGAGACAGTTAAATTAACCAGCGGAAGTCTGTGATAGTATGTATAACATATATATACTGTTGTGTGTCTCTTGAGTGTGAACATGTTACTAGGTTAAACATATACATGTATACCTCAAAATAGAAATGAAGCATATACATGAGTGCTCTGAAGATATAAAATGACGAGTGTCAAGGCATCTAATCAACCTTCCTATAATCCCGTCGATCAGAACACGCATAAAGGAGGGTTCCTCCTCATCATCATCAAGTCCGGCTCTGCCTCACAGGCCGCGCCATCATCTGCAATCACAAAAGGGTCTGGTGGGTGTCCAGGAACACCGTCCCGTAACGTGGGAGTGAGTAGCTAACTCAGTGGAATAATAGAGCAAGGATTAACATGTTCTCAAATCAATCATGCGATAATAGTAAAACAATAAATCAGACAATCCTAATACTGTTGTTAATGCAATATGACATGACGTGATGTATGCCCTCACCGATGATCTCCCTCATACGACACCATCTTACGACCGCGGCATGCAATCGACCCTCAAGTGCTCCACATCTTCCAGGCACATGCAATGGTATGGTGATATGATTTTCAAGTTGTTATTAGTCCATTCAAACAGTAGGATTGGGAAACTAAGGTACTTCCCTTGTATCAATCCCAACACAGATCCTGTCTAGGGTCGTCACTCCTAGTAATCTCATACGATGTATATTTTGTAGGTCGCTGCAAGGGTTGCCAGGGCTGTTGCATGCACTCGTTGCTCCGCTCCCCCATCACCTTATCAATACAGGCCTACTGTACTCTACTGCTACTGAAGGGTCGTCGCCTCCCGTAGACTCAGAATACGCTCACGGTCACTACAAAGGACTCGTCGCCTGATCAGTATAGGCCGACAGTAAGAATATAGTGTCCCATACCACCATAATCTGGTCATGAGACTAGGTGCTCACTGGTCACTACGGGGAGGTTTGTGGCCCCAGCGTAGGCCGACAGCTCGACCACGGTGTCCCATACCACCATGCCCGGCTCATGAGTCTTCGTGGATCAAGGTACCGTGGTTAACAGGGTTTACAATAGTAAGTTTAGTACCCTAGGCTCAAGCAGTTATGACTCATGCAGGGTGAACATACAACGGCCAGTCGGGTTACTTGACGGGCTCGACTAGCACGATCGCATCTCAAGTTGAACGACATGAAGTGCGTAAAATACTTCGTGTGGCCTAACCACTGCCGCCAACTCTAGAACATGGCTCACGTTCATCGACGCGTCGTTCTTGGCGAAGATAAGCTAACCACGAATTCACTCGGTTACCGACTGCCTGGACTAAGTATAGTCCCAAACATGTGGAATCACATCAGCAAATCATATGAGAGTATTGAAATTGAAATACAACCATGTGAGCATATTAACACATGTTATAACATAGAACATAAGTAAATCATCAAGTACATGCATTTCATACATACAATGAAATCATGCATATAACTAACATGTAGGAAATCATTCACATCAGCATATTAATTGAGAAACCAATCTCAAACTAATCCATAACATCATTTAATTCAATACATACTAATACAAGCATTTATACAAACACTTATACTACACACTTAAGTCTACATATAGTATGTCGACCCGAAGTGCGCATTTAGGCGAATCTCTTCGCCAAACTAATTATGCACGTATTCCTAACATTCTAATGCGACAATAAATCATGTCAATCACATCAGCAAAATATGCATGAAAACAGTACTTCCTACAAATGACTAAAATGCCCTAAATCTCATATTCTTCGCCGGTTTACGAAACAGGAAACCGACAGCATGTTGTGCATGTCCAATGGCGTTGCCGTCGATAATCTACTATTAAACGACATTGAAAGCGTAGGAAACAGTCAATCAAAGCGTCTAAAATTCGCACCTTATCTCCTATAGATGTGTGAATTCGAACAGAGCGTATACGCTTCGTCTACGGCGAATAGAGAACCTAATTTACAAGATCTATGAGTTAACAAGCTATGGAACGAAAGGAACCTCAAATCAGCAACTAAATGGGATATTTTCTTACCTAAAAATGTGGAGAAATCACTGGCTGAGTGATGGAAGCGTGTTGCTAAAGTACGTGCAACAGGTGGTGGAACGGCAGGAAAATCCTCTTCTACTCTCTCTCACAAACTCCCACCTTTTCTCACTCCCAAATTAGGGTTTCTCTCAAATTCGGATGGGAGAGAGGAGTGAGGGTTTCAACCCCTTTTATAAGCCCAAAAACACCGAAAATAGGCTCTGGTACAAGGTTCACTTAGTGCATATCCAAATCGGGGCTGTTTCGGTCCAAAAGATGCTTTCTGGTGGTCCCCCGGCCGAATACGATCGAACTTAAGCTCATGCGTACCAGATCTAGCACGTATTAAGTTTTCAGTCTGGCAGGGTTCGCAGATCGCACGTGGCGGACCAGTTTCAGTTCAGCGGTCACCGCACGTAAATCAGGGCTGCAAGTCTCATGATATGAAATAAAAATTTTTCCTGATCCGAGGGTGTAATCTGGCTGAATTCTGACGGTCAGAACGCTTAATACTGACACGTCAAGTCGTGTGCCAGATTTGAATCTCAAATTCCAGTTATGTCCCTATTCGCACTCTCTTCAGTCTGGGCTCAATGAAATAGCCTGTGATTATCGGTTGGACTTGATTTTCGAAATGATTATCACGTCCAGCAAGGCGGTTCTAACGGTCTAAGATAGGAGGTATCGAATTTTCGACGCGCAGTCTAGATCCAATACAAAGATTCAAAGTGGTCCAGAGAACAAACTTGCTTAGAGTTTGATCCGAGGTTATAGAGTATTGTAGAGTCATTAGTTCTACTCGATTTGGGTCTTGTAGAACGTATTTAAAGTGATCAGGGACTATTTCCCAGCTACTCTAGCATTGCGCTAGCTAACTTACGCTTAATTTCCATAGGAATTAATTCTACACAATTTCGGGTCGAGTTGGTACTCGAGTCCAAGTACGGATTTTTCACGGGCGTTACAGACCCTCCAATGCCTAAGTCAGGTTAAGGGAATCTGGGTCTAAGTACGGGGTAGAGGAGAGTGCCAGCGATTGTGTACCTGTACTGGTGAGCTCTTCATGCCTTTATAGCTGACTATCGGGTGGTCTGGGTCGGTTAATCTTGGCACGATCTACCATTTTTAGGTCATGGAGATATTGTATTATAAGACCCGTATCTTAATCCATACCGTTCCATAGACTTCCGCGGTCTTACCGGTTGAATTTCTATAACCTTTGACCCTTAACCGATATTTACGCACGACCCTATTTCGTATGCCATTAACCCGTATCGACTCAACCCAAGACCTTTACCATAGCGACCGCGCTGTCGTTGCGGTTCTGATGCCGCGACTCGCGCGCTGAGGCGATACCCTGGTCAGGAGATGTGGGCCAACATTCAGTGTGAGGAAAACGTCGTGCGTTGCGAAATTCAAGAGAATCTTTATGAACTATCACATCAATCCATCAATCCATCAATCCATCAATCTCAACATGTCAAGTACACGTCAAGTACACATCACCTCACACCCATCCCCAAGCAACCATAAAACTCAAAAAGTTCTTACAAAGCCTATGCCTTTCTTATACGAATGGCCACAAAAGTCAAAAAGAGGCTCTTACACCCATCACTCACCACATTAACACATCCATCACTCTCTCTCTCTCTCTCTCTCTCTCTCTCCCTTTACAAGTCTCTCTCTCTCATTTTCGAACTCATTCCAAGCAACCAAAGACCTCCATATGTATGAGCCTCTCCCTCTCTTTTAAGCTCCAAGTTTGGCCCACCATTCCATCCTAAAATCTCCCATCTCTACCATCCATTTCTCATCTCCTCCATTGAAATCGAAGCTAAGTAGTTAAGGAACCCATAGGAGCAAGAAGATCGAACGGTGGGTGCTTAATAATAGTAGTTTTTCATATTTTTGAGATGGGCCAAGTGAGGCCAATCGATCAATGATTTGGATCTTACTTGGGACCCTAAGATGTGGCCGACGACCCACTTTGATCATCATGATCATTCCATGATGGGGCCATTCTCCATGGACCCCATCATGATGTTTATTTCCTTGCTTTATATAGGTCATCTAGACCGTCCATATTGGTGGGAAAAGGGATCTCCATCGTTGAGTTTTGATTTTGTTGGGCCAACATGCTTTAGGGCCCACTTGATGTATGATTCATTGCAAGAGAGGGCCCATAATGTTGGGGTCCCTCCATCACATGCGTGTCCCACTCTCTACCTCTCTCTCTCTCTCTCCCTTTCTATTTCTTTTTTTTAAAAGATTATAATATGGTTGTGTGGCCTACTTGAATGGACCCCACCATGAGGCATACATTCTATCCAAACCATCTACAAGTGTGGCCCACTTTTTGTGTGTTATATCTACACCATCCTCCATGAGGTGGCCCACCTAAGCATGGCCCACCTCAATGCTTGTGCTGTGACCAAACAGTCCAGCGTCTGGAACGCTGGACGTGAGATAAACACAAATATAAGTTTGGTTCAAGCCATGGGGGCGGACCATTAGTGTATGCCCCACCTTATTGTATGTATTCAATCCACACCGTTCATTCCTTTCCCGTGTTCATTTTAGGCGTTGAGCCAAAAGATGGGGCTTATCCGACTTTCGAGCGGGCCATAACATAGCTAACAACGGGTCTACCATTGAAATATTCCCCTGTCGTTCCTATGCCCCAAAATATATGGAATATTGGGCTCGTTGGGTTTTTTTTGAGCCCCAGCAATTGATGGTTGGGACGGATCCACCTGATGTGGGTCCTGCACTCGAAAAACCCCAAAAATGAAATGATTTCAAAAAAAAAAAACAAGAGGCAGCGCCTGCTGCCACTGACGCAACAGCAGGATGTTGTAGCGTCTTGGACGGGCGGGCAGCCAGCGACCCACAACTCTAGCCGTGGGCCGCACCATGATGTATATTTTACATCAACACCGTTTGTACGGTGGGCCACTCCTAGTAGTGGGCCCCCTCTAAATTTCGACCCCATCCACAGATCAGGTGGCCCACACTGCAGGAAACAGTGGGATTGAGCCTCTGCCATTGAAACTCTTTTTTTGGGCCACAGAGGTTTTGGATTAAGATGAAATTTATGTTTTTCCTTTCATTCAGGTCCTAGTGATCTCATGAATAGTTTGGATGAGAAATAAACATTACAGTGGGCCCAAGCCCCACCCCTTGGTCCACGTGACCTTATAAATAGGTTGAATGGTAAATAAACATTACGGTGGGTCCCCCCTGGTTGGGTGGCCAATAAATATTATAGTGGGCCCCCTGGCCCACACGCTGGATGACAAATAAATTTTACAGTGGGCCCTAGGCCCATGTGGCCTTATGAACAGTTTGGATGGAAATAAACATCATGTTGGGCCCCGGTTTGGATGGAAAATAAACATTATGTAAGGCCCATGGGTCGAGGCTCACTTTATGTATTCTAAGGCCCATGGAATGGGGCCATTTGATGTATTTTAAGGCCCATGGGATTAGGCCCATTTGATGTTTAAGGGGCCCATGGGTTAAGGCCCATTGAGATGTACTAGGGCCTATGAGTTGAGGCCCATTTGATGTACATATGGGGCCCAAATTGGTGTGACCCATTTGTTACATATAAGACCCATGAGATTAGGCCCATTTGATGCAATCTAAGGCCCACGGGTTATGATCCATTGCAATGCACATAAGGCCCATTGGTGCGGCCCATTGACATGGCCCACTTGATGAATAAAAGGCCCATATGATATGGCCCATTTGATGTATTTAAGGCCCAATGGGATGTACCTAGGGTCCATTGTAATGTGTGATCCCAACCTGGTTTATGTAAGGATATTCACTACGGACTACGCCTTGGAAGCAATGTTGGTTTAACGTCCACATTGCGAGTATAATGTTGGTTAAATGTCTGCATTACGACTCTCCCTTAGGGCCCATTGAAAGGCTCATACCTGTTGGGTGTAGGCCGTCTAGGCCCATTTACGTTGTAAGGATAGTTCATTACTTTATTACATGTTTAGTATAGTTCCATGACTCATGATCATACGCATCATATGTATGCTTGACATGAGAAGTGATTGATCATAGCATATGCCTTTGGGCATATTGTTTATGGGACCCCGATTAGGGGGTGTTACCCTACATGAGCGCACGATACGCATAGGATTTGCTGCATGATTGGATAATGTGATTCATGCATTTTGCATTGTGTGATATGTTTACTATACGCCCTAACGACATCGGGGCTGTAGCCTCCATAGACACATCATGGTTGGTAGGATTGGATATCAAAAATTTTCTTCTACATGGGGTGCTGTAGATATCCCTAGGTGAAAGTCCCTAAACTCTTATGGTACCAAGAGGTTGCTCCAATGTCTAGATCGAGTGAGTACAGGAGCACCGAGTGCCGATTACCAGACGGTTGCGCTTTCCACTGTATCGTGGTCAGTTGGGAGGGGGTGCGGCCTTATCCGCCCAAGAGTAGGGGGCAAAGCTAGGCTGAGTTTGACCAGCTTGAGGAATGGGTCCGCTATCGACGAGCCGAGCCCGATATTGGTAGGCGAATGTGAGGTCTCTTCCACTTACCTTATTGCGCGCGATGGGGCTGTGATCTGGTTTAGAGTATACTAGACCCCGGTGATATCCCAGATTTGAGCTGTATTGATATGTGGATTCAGATGAGGATTCACATGCTTGAGTTACATCTCGCACCGGATGGCCTTGGTATGGTTGACATCATTCATATCTTGCATCGCATAGACTTGGTACGACTTATGATATTCATGGATCCAGCAGCATATTCCATATTACTCTGATATTATATGTTCATATTACTACCTTGCGCACACACTTTCACCACCCTCTAAGCTTTCTATAAGCTTATGCATGACTGTTGCGTGCAGGTGACGTTGGATCGCAGCAACGCTGAGGCTTTAGCACGTGGCAGATTATCTTAGAGCTTTTGGTCTATATTCATTGTATTTTCTTTTATACTCATTGTACTTGTAAAGTTTTTGATCATAGTGGAAATATAATGAAGAATTTGGTTGTTGTTTGTGGGTTATGCCTTTAGTTATGCTTATCACGATTCAAACTGATCTTGAAAATCCTCCTCGTAGCATCTCAGGATCGGAACCTGGCGAATGGGAGTTGGGAGCCGAGAATGGGGTTCTATGGAGGCTATCGGGGCCAGATTCGACGATCGAGAATTTTGTGAGCCTGGTTTCCAAGTTTGGGACGTGACAAATGTACACAATCCATGGATTGTGTAGCGTATCATGCGGATAGTGCATATCTGCGAGTGAAGGTATTGGCCACGTTTGGCTATGGAAATTTCTGTATTTGGTAGATAGGGCACCCGCCTTCATACATCGACTCGGCTCATTCAGTGGTCCCGATTACCGACCTACTTTTGCTATCATTTGGTTAAATAGGAGCGCAGTTTGTCGGTCCGAGCGGATCTTATGTATCCTTAGGGATCCGTCCCGAAGTGGTGAACCTAACTTCTTGCATGGACTCCAAAGGCCTCCACCTCTAGGCCCTGTGATCTCATTGTGTTGGATTCATAGCGGTGGATGTATTCCTTCTAATTGGAGTGTAGAAACTGTCCTGACCCGCATCCCTAAAGTGTAAGTGTTTTTGTATCACTTGTCTCCTCCAGGGATCTTCACACCAGACCGGATGGACATCGCCTCGGACATTCATGTACTTAGTCAAATTAGCTTGGCGTTTACTCTTGGATTTCATATGGGCTCGGATCTTCCCATAACAGGGTCAATCATTGAATGGTGGTAATAAAAACTAGCTAGTGGTCCAAATTGAAAAGACAAATATTGACGGATGAGATGTTAGCATCGTTCACTCCGTTCGATTGAATTGGTTCCTACATCATGCTCCAAAGTATTAACAGTAGAAAATTTAAAACATCCTAAATGTCCAAATTTCTCAATGTTGCCTCATATTGAGAGGAAACACGATTGAACCAATCATCACATTCTTCTAGTAGCCTCAACGATGATTGAAGATTCTTCATAGCATTGGTAAGTTTGGAAATGGATCTGAATTGAATTAGTATAGTTTCACCTGGCCAAATGGGAAATATGAGATCCATCATGCTAACATCATCAACATTTGTTGCAAGAGAGAATATCAGACCCATGCAGTAACAATCTCCAATAGGTGAATTAAAGACTCTCTTATTGGAATATTTTTTAAAAAGAGGATCCATCAATGTGACAAGATCATTTTCATGGAATGAAGGAGAAGAAGATGATGAGGTAGCCATTGCTCGAAGATAAGATTGAAATTAGGAATCTGAAGCTCATAAAGGAAAAGGGAAGCATGAGATGAAAGAATTTCGAAGTGGCGCTTATATTGGCCGAGGTGATGGAGCATTTATTAGGATATCATTATGATTTGGTTAGAAATGATATAATAACACGTGTCAAAACAGGTTTCGACTGTCGTTTCGATAAAGGGTAGTTATTACTTACGTGTTGTGATGAATCAACTAAGGATGATTATCGAAATTTTGCCACCTATAGGTAATTAATATCGCATTAATGAGGGGTCCTATGTCACTTTCACCTTTTTCTAAAGGTGAAGCGACATGGGGGACAATGTTCATCTCTATTGTCATCATTTCTCATGAGAACAGATTAGGGTAAGTTTCGCGTGATATGAATGGATTCATGTGGTGTATTTAAAGATTTGCAAAGATATACGAAGAGGAATTTATGGTAATACAGCTAGAGCGCATCAAATAATGCCACGTCATTGTTTAAGTAGTCGATGAAGGTATAATCGTGAAGAGGTGGTTATAGGACAAATGACAAAAAAAGAAGCAGAGTAAGACGTGAAGCGTCAAACGATTATAACAATCATCAGAACGTGAGAATGATCTAGGTGGTTAGGGTAAAGTTATAAATAGCAAAGGAATTTAGTAAATTAAATCATTTCACACCAACCCAATCAAACTTAAATACAATCTTTCAATTATCCTTCCAATTACCCATCAATTACATTCCTTCATGTAATCATTCTACTTTTTCTGCCAAGTATATTACATTTCGTGGAAATATTACGATTCAAGTAATTTTTTTTAAATAAATGGACATGGGCTGTGATAGCTAGGCTTTCGGAATATGGCCAACCACGATGTTTGTGAGAAATCAACATGATTTGTGCATTTTGCTCGCTCGTTTTAAAACAGGAGACCAAAAATAAAACATATTTGAAATTAATGTATGCAAGAGAGAAAAAGTGGAGAAAGAAATGCTTGTCGTTGAAACCTTTTTAGGTCTACCTTGATGTTTATATGCTATCTAGATCATTTTTAAGGTCATTTCTGTTTGAATATTTGGTTGAATCAAATAAACTATTTTAAATCAATACCAAAAAAGAAAATAAAAGAAATGAGATAGAAGACTTATTGAGTTGAGTTGAGGCGTGATGTGAGTCACTCAGCTTGAAATCAAATTTGATCATCGTCCCAAGTGCAATAGGTTTTCAGAGCAATTAGC
Source organism: Magnolia kwangsiensis (assembly GCA_037074715.1). Classification (NCBI taxonomy): domain Eukaryota; kingdom Viridiplantae; phylum Streptophyta; class Magnoliopsida; order Magnoliales; family Magnoliaceae; genus Magnolia; species Magnolia kwangsiensis. The sequence goes on from CM073576.1 coordinate 58,315,505, forward strand.
CTATATGATATAATGACTATAACCCGGTCTCAGTGGTGTACTCAGTATATGCAGACTCGAACCACTTGCAGTTTAATCGGAAAGTGCTGAGTCAACTCAGTGATGAAGTCAGTAACTAAAACTCATAAAGTAGAAGAAGAACAGAGAGAACAGAAAGTATTTTTGTGTGTGTTTTTCTTTTTAATGAATAAAAGTTATTGTATGGAGTTTGAAGTGGTGCATTAAGCACCATTTTTGAAGGGTTTTAGTCCATTGGATTTAAATCCAACAAGTATAACTAACCAACTGGTCACATCTCTCTAGTTCAAAATAAAAAGGCACAAATGCGAGTACACTCTCGCACAAATAAAGTCCTAGGAGTAGCCATAAACACACACTCGCGTGAGTACACCCACACTCGCACCCGTGGCCCGATCCAGCCCACCCATCATGCATGGACACACATATGCGCATAGGCACAAGTACATGGCCTCGGACTTGGCTTGGCTCAGCATGACATGGCATGGCTCGGTTTGGCATGCACATGTGTATGTAATCAATGACATAAATTAGAGCTAATGACATAGCTCCCCACAAGACCAAATTCACATGCCCCCTAAATCGGGCTCAAGCCCCAAGGCAAAACCCTATCTTTATACAAGAAAACTTTCTTAGGAAAATCTGATGTGGGATTAAACCCACAACTCAAAAGTAACAAAACTTTCAAATTTGGAGGGAAATTGAAACATTTAAAATTCTCTTTTCTTTTTTATAAATTTTGAAACAAAATACTACATTACTCCACATGTTTCAAAATAAAAGATCTTTCAAATTAACATGTAATAGTTGGGTCCTTACTCTTGCTCGGGTGGTAAACTTTCAGGAGTTTCCACACTCGGTTAAGGGTTCGAGTACCCATAGGTGGTGAAATTCCACTAGCGTGAGTGTGTGGGTGTGTGTGTGTGTGTAAAAAAAAAAAATGTAATAGTTGTGTAATGGTGTCGGTGTCACCATATACTTGAATCGACATTAGAGTAAGTAAGATGAGTTTATAGGAATTAAGTAATTTCATAGTCTTGAACCTAAATCCTTTTACTGTAAATTATAAGTACGTGTCACTCACACAACTCTTCTTCTGCAAGTAATTCTGTGGTTCAGTGCTTTTCGGTCATACACCATTATCTGAATTTCATAAGCGCTCTAAATATTTCATCTAGATTCTCATAAGAAGCGGCCTATACTTCCACACTCATATAGGTGAATTACATCAAGTATATGTAGCAACTATATACACCACTAAATATATGGCTATGGATCCATCAAGACTTTTAAAAAAAACTTATCCTTATACATTATTGCTTGCATTGCTATACAATAAAAAGGACTCATTTATATCAGTACAATCGTTTATCTCGTGTCTTTTTTTACCTATTGAACTTATCTCAAGGGATCTCCACTTGTATAAATTGGGTTGTGAACACTGGCAGCTCATATATTAGGCTTAGCCCCTTTTCCTTCGATGTATCATTGACTAATATTTTAGATAGTCATTTCGTCAGAGGATCTGCTAGATTCTTTTCCGACCTTACAAAATCAATAGATATGACTCCATCATGCAACATATATTTCATTATTTTGTGTCTGAGTCTAATATGCCCACTCTTTCCATTATCTATTTTACTCTTTGCTTTTGTTATACCTATTTGAAAATTACAATGAATAAACACAACCGATACAAGCTTTGGCCGCAACAGTATATCAGCTAAAAGATCTCTAAGTCACTTGGCTTATGATCCAGCCTTTTCTAAGGAAAAAACTCATATTCTATAGTTGACCGAGTGATACACGTCTGCTTGATAGACTTCCAAGAGACTACTCTTCTACCTAAAATGAAGACATATCCATTAGTGATTTCATTTCATCTGAATCAGTAACTCAATTAGCATCACCGTATCCTTCTAATGCAGCAAAATAATCATTATAATGTAAACCATAGGCTATATTCGCTTTTAAGTATCTCAAAATTCAAGACAATATATTCCAATGCTCCTTTCCACAACTATATATATATATATCTACTTAGCCTTCTTACTACAGAAACTATGTCTGGTTTAATAAATTTTGTTAGATACATGAGGCTACCAATTATCTCAGAATATTCTAATTGAGACATACTACTACTTGTATTTTTATGAGAATCACACTATAATCATAAGGTATATCGACAAGTAAATAGTTAAAAGGGTCAAAGTTTCTCAATATTTTCTCAATGTAATGAGATTGCGATAATATATGACCACCATCTTTCCTTATTACTTCAATACTAAATATTACACTAGTCTTTCTTAAGTCTTTCATGTCAAATTTAAGTAACAAAAATTTCTTAATCGTGTTAACTAATTTAATGTTAGTTCTAAAAATAAGTATGTCGTCAGCTTAAAGACAAATAATAATATAATAATCATTTAAAAAAAATTTACTATATACACATCTATCTGCATCATTTATACGATAAACATTTGATTTCAAAACACCATCAAATTTTCATGCGATTATTTAGGAGTCTGTTTTAGACCTTATAGTGACTTAATTAGTTTACACACTTTATATTTTTTACTTGATATCTTATAGCCCTCAGGTTTTTCCACATATATTTTCTCTTCTAAGTTTTCATTTAGGAAAGTTATCTTAACATCCATCTGGTGTATTATTAGTTTATATATAAAAGTTATTGCTATTAAGAACCTGATCGTTGTAATCCTATTTATATGGAAACATGTATTAATATAATATATTCATTTCTTTGTTTAAAGTCTTTTACTACCAAATTTTTCTTAAACTTATCAATAGTATCATCTGATTTTAATTTCTTTCTAAACACCAATTTACAGCATATTGGTTTGTTTCCAAGTAGTATGTTTACAAGTTCTCACATGTTATTAGATATAATAGATTATAACTCATTATTTATTACTTCATTTTGATTATAACTCATTATTTATTACTTCATTTTAGAAGGTTGCATCTAGAGAGTTAATTGCTTTTGTATAGGTTGTAGGATAATCTTCTATTAAGAATGTGAAAAAACCATATCATACGATAGTTTCACTTATAAATCTAGTACGTCTTATTGATTCTATTTCTTTTATTATCTTCTTGTAAGTATATTTATTAATAGTTGTGATATCTAATCCACTAACTTCTTCCATTACTATAGACTTGGATTTCTTAGGGAATATGTTCTCAAAGAATTTTGTATCTTTAGCTTATATAATTATATTAAGATCTAGTATATTATTTTTAGTCTTTAAAACTAGAAACCTGTAGGTTACACTGTTTTGTGCGTACTCTATAAATACTTTGTTAGTCATTTTAGGACCTAGTTTCATTTTCTTAATTTCAGACAATCTTACTTTAGCAAGACACTCCCACACTTTAAAATATTTATAACTAGGGATATTGATCTTCCAAAGTTCATATGATGTTTGTTCAGAAGACATAGAAGAAATTCTATTTAAGATACAAGAAACAGATAAAATTATTTCTCCTCACATATTTAAGGGTAAGTCTGAACTGTTTAATATAACATTCATCATCTCCTTAAGAGTTATATTCTTATGCTCAGCTATTTTATTATGTTCTAGTGTATAGAGAGTTGTATTTCGTGAACTATTCCACTCTTTTCACATAATTCTCTAAATTGAAAACATTCATACTCTCTCCTCTATCTATTTTAAGTCTTTTAATTTTTATATTTAACTGATTTTCAACTTCATTTTTATATTTAATGAAAGTTTATAAATTTTAATCTTTGTTCCTTAACATATAGACTCTAGTGAACCTAAAGTAATCATCTACAAAATTTTTGTAATATAGTTTTTCACCTTAAGATATGTGATTTTTAAAATCATCTAAGTCATTGTGTAACAATTCTAATAGAATAGAGAATCATTCTATTTGTTTAAAAAGTTTTCTAATGAATTTTGATTCTATATATGTTTCATATTTATCGAATTTTTCATTTAATCTATTAGGTAATATACCTAATCTTTTCATTTTCTTTAAAGATACTACATTCACATGATCTAATATACTTTTCCATAAATAAAATGATTCAACGATATAAAAAGAACTGGATGTCTTATTATTATTATTATTGGATATATTTACAATGAATAAATCATCACTATAGTATCCCTTACTAACAAAAGTTTCATTCATAGTTATTATAAGTTTTTCTGAATTAAATACGAACTTGACACTAGACTTATTAAAAAGCGAACTAAAGACCAAGTTTCTTCTAATATTAGGCACATGTAGGACATCATTTAACATCAAAGTCTTTTCAGAAGTACTTTCTATTTCCCTACAACTAGAAATGTTCCAACGTTATCCATGAACACTTGTTCATCATCTCCTGATACTTGGTAAGCGGTAAACATTTTACGATCATTACACACACACTGAGTTGCACTAGTGTATAATACCCACTCCAAGTTATTTATAAGAAAGAATTTCGATACTACAATTACTATTATGCCAGACTCATTGTCTGTTTCTGTAAAATTAGCTTAGGGCTTATCTTTATTTTTCTTAAGCCTTTAGGTTTTAATGTAATGACCAGACTTTTCACAGTTATACTAGTTTCCTTTTCTCTTGAATTGATTATTTGCAGTCTTCTTTTTTAACCTACATTCATTAGCATAATGTCCATGTTGGGCACAATTATCACATTTGTCATTTTTCTTCTTATTGTTTTCCTGATTTGATTCTCAAGGAATCATATTTGATCTATCTCATTTGCATTTTCTTTTTAGTTATTGTTTCTATTGGCTTTCTCTATTCGTATGTATATAATTGTAGTTTCCAATGAAACATTATTCTTTTTTATGTTTCTTTTTATTTTTATATTCTTTTCAAGAGGGCGATAACTTTTTTATTAGTGTTCCTAACAGAAACATTTCATCCAACTTAATTCCTTATAATGATAGTTTATAAACTATATTTTAAAAATCATGAATCTTATTTATGGTAGGTTTATCATCTATCATTTCACAGTGAAGGAAATTAGCGATTACATATTTCTTAGTGCCTGTATCTTTCAGAATATACTTATTTTCTAAAGAAGTCCCTATTTCCTCTAGAATATACTTATTTTCTAAAGAAGTCCATATTTCCTTAGTAAACTCATAAGAAGCAAACACATCATATAACTCATTTGACAAAGAGTTCATAATATAATTTTTATAATTATTTTTATTTACTACTTCAGTTTGATTTACTGAATATATAGTAAATGGTTTAAATAATATGTATGGAACTTTAAGCGTGATCAATGTGGACATAAGTTTCTGTTTCTACTGTTTAAAGTATTGTCCAATGAACAGCTTGATTTTGGCTAACTCGGTAAAAGCATTAATTGTTACTAATTGTTACGGTAGTCATAGTCTATTTAATTCAACGAATTCAATTTCAAGATTGTTGAAATATTTGGTTGAATCAATTAAACTATTTAAAATCGAAAACCAAAAAGAAAATAAAAGAAATGAGATAGAAAACTTAAAGAATTGAGTTGAGGCATGACGTAAATTACTACGCATAAAATTTAATTTTCTCCCCTTGGACAACATCCAAAGTGCAATAGGTTTCCAGAACAATTGACCTTCACGCTACAATAACTATAACTTGGTCTTAGTGGTGCACTCATTGTATGCAAGCTCGAACTACTTATAGTTTAACCCAAAAGTATTGAGTTAACTCAATGACAAACTCAATAACAAAAACTCGTAAAAATAGAAAAGGAATAGCGAAAACAAAAAGAATTTTCATGGTTTTTGAAAATGAATGGAAGTCCTTGTATAGATTTCGAAGTAGTGCATTAAGCACCCTTATGAAAGGGTTTGGTCCATTGGATTTAAACCCAACAAGTGCGACCAATCGACCGGTCACATCTCTATGGTCCAAAACGAAAAGGCACAAGTGCGAGTAAACTTTCACATAATATAAAATCTCACGCCTAGCCATACACACACACACACACACACACACACACACACACACACACACACACACTGGCACGAGTACACCCTCACCCGTAGTTGTACCAGTGGACCGTCCCGTCCTATCCCGCACGGGGACTCAGGCTCAGCTTGGCTCGGCTCGGAGGGCGCGCACATGTTGTCAATAGCATATATTAGATCTAGTGGCATAGCCCCGTATAAGACCAAATTCACATGCCCTTGAATGGGGCTCAAGCCCCAAGGCAAAAAACCTATCTTATATATCTGATGTGGTACAAAACCCACAACTCAAAAGCAGTCAAAATTTTAAATTTGGAGGGAAACCAAAATATTTGAAATTCTCTCTCTCTCTCTCTCTCTCTCTCTCTCTCTCTCTCTCTCTCTCTCTCTCTCTTGTTTTATTTTTTCATAAAATTTGAAACAAAATACAATAATTTCCACTGAGATGAAGTGAAAAAACAAAAAACTTAGCTTGATAAAAAAATTTTGTCGCCATTTGAATGTTTGAACGGTGGTCATTCAATGCCCATTGTTTCCTCTCGTGTGGCCCCGTCTGAGTTTTGCACCCTTATCGTCAAGTGATCTAGCAAAATAGGTGGATCGGCTGGATTTCTCACAAATATTGTGGACTCCACCTAACTCCCAAGTGTAGCCTTTTGCAGGCTGAGGATATGAGGGGCCACACTGATGTACAGATTTTATCCGCACAGTCCATCTATTAATTTGCCATATCATTTTAAGAATGTTAACCCAAAAATGAGGAAGATGCGAGGCTCAAGTGGGCCACACCACAGGTAGTAGTAGTGCTAATGGCATCCACTGTTGAAACCTTCCTAGGCCCACTGTGATGTTTATTTGCTATCCAACCTGTCCATAAAGTGTCGCCCTAAGGAAGTTTTCAACGGTAGGGATTTGATCCTCACTTTGTAGTCTACTTGAGCCTTGGATATGCCTAATTTTTTTATCTACAAACTAAAATGACATGGAAAAATGGATGGACCGCGTGGATAAAACCCATACAACACGGTGGCCGCTCAAAGCAGCCTTTCCCGAGCTCCGGACAAGCGAGGGTAGTACACAAACCGCGTCCAAAAATGGAACTCGAAATCCAAAGTCTAAAGTTCCCACGCATCCTATAGACACCAAGAACAAAAGGGGATGAGCACGTGCAGGACATACAAACCACTTAAAAAATGGACCATACCATCTGATAAACTGAAAACCGCGCCGATCCTCCTATTAAGTTGGCACGTTGCGGCAGTCCAATTTCCATTGATTTCTACGGTATGGTCTGCAGGGCCAGTATGATTTTCATCTTAGATAATCTGCATGGCGCGGCCCACCTTGCACTGGTCAGTATCCTGCACAAGTATCGTGTGGTTGATATGATCTATGTTGCCTGCCCATTTGTCTGAACACGAAAGAGTGCTAGATACTACCTGCTAGGTACTTCAAAGCGACTATATATTAACTGAAAGCGGGAAAAGGACGGGTCCCAAGCCATAAAAAAGGCAACAGAAACGGTAGAGGAAAGAGAGACTTTATTTTTACCTTTTAATCTCATTCGCTGGTTACAGCTAGTGGAGCTCGTTATCTGAGGATAAATTTCAGAACCTTTTTTTGATAATTAGGTATTAAGCTTTTGAAAAGCATCCTCCCACGCGTTGACGCTTTTCATGGACCGGAGGGGAGAGAATTCAGCTGTTACTCGGGTAACACGTTAGTAGGTGGTACTCTGATTGTGGGCCCCACCTTGATGCATGTGTTGTTTATCCACACCATCCATCAGTTTTTTCAACTCTTTTTAAGTGCAAGGGCCCAAAGATGAAGCAGACCCAAATTTGAAATGGACCAAACAGTATTGATTAAATGGCCACTATCAAATTTTTTTTTGGGGGGGCATCAAGCTGATATTCACTTCATCCAGGTGTTACCTTATTAACAGTTTGATGGAAAATAAACATTATGGTGGGTTGAGGAATTTTTAATGGTTGGTGTTCAATGAACATTGTTCCTGTGGTGTGGTCCATTGAGATTTGGATTTACTTTATTGTTGGGACTATGCCCTAAAATGATCTGAAAAACCTGATGGACAGCATGGATACACGACACATGCATGAAGGTGGGCTGCACGATGAGGAAAACACATACTAGCTTACTACTCGTTAAGACATAATTCGCTCCCGGACCAGAAACCACAACGTAGGGAACACGGCGGCGGATTAGGTGTTACCCCGACCGTATAAGGCCCACGTAATGAATCGGTTGTATGTCTACGCGGTCCATCTGTTTTTCCATCTTATTTTGAATGCAAATCTTAAACCTTGAGTAGATCCAAATCTCAGATAGGCCACGTAACTGAAAATAGTGATGAATGGCAATTAAAAGCTTTTTAAGTGTTGTTGGGGAAAAATGTGTCAAGCTCGGGTCAAGTTCTAAGACTCGGATGAGAGTAGGTCGGCTTCGCTGACACTGCCTGAAGAATCTGAGACAACACCGACAGAACAGAGGATAGGTCGAGAGACGTAAGTAAGGAAGATTAAAGTCGCTCTGTCAGAGTGATAACCTCGCCTGCATAAACCCACTAAAGGCCGAGCGTGTTAAAGCCATTCAACCGACAGAATAAGATCCACTCGAGGAGTTGGTTCTGTCGGTCACGGACCAAGGAATGACCGATAGAAACCGAGATTATTCCGTCCATGGAAGGGCCGGGAACCCGTCCTCCTGTGTCGGCCGAGACTCCCCCAGGGTCGGTCACGACCTGGCCGAGATTCCCCAGAGTCGGTCGAGATCTAGCCGAGACGGAGAGTGGCGGAACGAGGACAGATGCTGGTTTACGAAAATCCAGGGATACGGGTAGCGGATCCCGAAATTCTCGGGATCCTGAGCAATCTCAGGAGAAGAATCCTCTGAGGATAAGGGTTGGCAATCTGTATAAATCTCGAAGCTTGGAACAGAAGAAGGTATGCAATACTAACCGAGACAAGCTCTTTGCTATTGACCCGATAACTGACTTAAGCATCGGTTCCCCGGCTCTAGCCAGGGTTCCCTTGACATTGTTTTCTGTGCAGGTGAAGGAGGGTCCGTCTCAAAGAAACCGTCCCATAAAAACACTGCAACAGTTTGACACCGTCTATGGGAACCGGACAAAAAGCCGTTTTCTCCAACCATTCGAATGGCAAGAACAAGAAGGATGGACCCAGATGAAGCTGGGGAGGCCGCTGCTAGCGTAGCTCAGGGAGCTCCCCCGGCAGCACCGCCTGCGACTGCAAGCCAGACCAATCAAGGGAACGTATACCTGGATCGCGAGGTTCAAGAAATGCGTTCCGAGATGACTATCATGAAACACATGCTGGAACAACTGTGCAACCAGCAGATGTAGCTCCAGGAGTCGGCACAAGCTCATCCACCAGCGTCTGTAGCGCAGTCTCCCGCGCCACAGTCGCCTAGACGACCGAGTCAGCCTCGAGAACCAAGTCACCCAGCGCCTACCCGTTCAGCAACAGCCATTTTGCCTCCCTCTGATCTGAGGCATAGAATAGATCAGAGGAGGCGCGGTCGGCAACCTGCAGACGCTGAAGAAACGGCAGAGAGCGCTGAACCCTGGAAAGTTGACATACAAGACTTCAAGAATGAGGTCCGAGAGAAAATGACAAAAGAAATGGCGGATATAAAGCACGGTCGGAACTCAGATCCGACCAAACACGAAGAAAAAGCTTCTCCGTTCGTGAACGAGGTAATGCGGGCCCGGTTGCCGGAAAGGTTCCGCTTACCCCAGATAACTCCTTTTTCCGGAAAGACTGATCCGACAGAGCATCTTGAATGCTTCAGGACTTACATGGAATTGCACGACGCCTCGGACACTGTTATGTGCTGAGCGTTTTCTCTGACTTTGACGGACGTAGCCCGACTTTGGTTTAAGCAATTGAAACCCAGGTCGATAAAGTCGTTCGCTGAACTCAGTGACGCCTTCCTCAGCAATTTCATTGGCGAAAAAAAGAAACTGAAGCCTCCCGCGCATCTGAACAACATAGTTCAGAGGGAAGGAGAACTACTAAAAGACTACATTAAACGCTTCAATTTCGAGTCCCTGCAAGTTCGAAAGCATTCTGAGGAGACAGCTCTAAACGCTCTCATACAGGGATTTAGAGACAAGCCTTTCTTGGCGTCACTGGACAAAAACCCGCCCGATACTCTGAGCGAGTTTATGGTTCGGTCGGACAAATACGGCGATGTGAAAGAGACGCGACTCCTAAGAGAAAAAATCCAGAATATGAAACCATCGGCAAAAGAGTCGGCTAAAAAAGAAGCCGACTCAGCCGGAGGAAAAAAGCGAAAAGACGACCGGGGGCGAGATGACATCAGGCCAGGAAAGCGACCAGACAGAAAATTCTCTACATATATCCCCCTGAACAAATCTCCTGAACAAGTACTAATGGAGATCAAAACCGAGGGCTTCGTCAATTGGCCTCGGAAAATGCGAGAGAATCCTGATCGTCGGAACAAGAACAAATATTGCTACTACCATCGTGACCACGGCCACAACACGGGTGACTGTTATCACTTGAAGGACGAGATTGAGCGGCTGATTAAAGAGGGCCGGCTAAGAGAACATACGATAGGGACCGGCGTCGCCGCAGGACCGAGTGAAGAGCGGCCCCAAGAAGAAATTCGAACGATCGTCGGGGGTCATCAAGGCGGCGGGGATTCAAATAACGCCCGAAGAAACCATGCCAGAAGCCTCGATTGCCCTGAGTCCGAGGTTCTCCTGCTATCTCGGCCTCCCAAGGAGAAAAAACGAGAGAAATATTGTATCTCGTTCACTGAAGAAGATGCTCGAGGCATTCATCATCCTCACGATGATGCGCTCGTAGTCACCCTCACCATCGCGAATAGAAAAGTGTTCCGGATACTGGTGGATACAGGGTCATCAGCGGACGTCCTATTCGCCCAAGTATTCGATAAAATGGGGATAGGTCGGTCATTACTACGGCCTGTCCGAACCCCGCTCATCGGGTTCTCAGGCGGACAGGTACTCCCAGAGGGAATCGTCTCGCTGCCGCTCACCACGGGAACCGCGCCCCATCAAAGGACCGTGATGGTCGACTTCCTGGTCGTGGACCAACCATCAGTGTATAACGTCATCCTCGGCCGACCGTCCCTCAGCCTCCTTCAAACCGTGGTGTCTATCTACCACCTTTCCATGAAATTTTCGACCGAGTCGGGAGTAGGAATAGTGAAAGGAGACCAACAAGAGTCTCGGAAGTGCTACGCCATCACGGTAAAAGTTCCAACTGAGATTTCGATGATTGAATCACTGGACCCCCGTATCGGATCGCACGAGCGGGGAGAACCGATGGAAGAACTCGTCTCGGTGCCATTAACCGATACGAACGTTTCAAAAGTAGTCCGAATCGGCTCATCCTTGAGCCAGCCTCTTAGAGAACGGATAATTACCTTGCTTCGACGGTATGCCGATATCTTCGCCTGGAGTCATGAAGACATGCCTGGGATCGATTCCTCGGTCATAACACACCGACTCAACATCGACCCAACCTACAGGCCCATCCGACAGAAACGTCGCCCTCTCGGCCCGGAAAGGTACGCTATCATTGGAGAGGAAGTCGGCAAGCTTCTTAAAGCCAAATTCATCGAAGAGATATACTATCCGGAATGGATAGCTAATGTCGTACTCGTAAAGAAAGCCAATGGGAAGTGGCGAGTCTGTATAGACTATACGGATCTAAACAAAGCCTGCCCCAAAGATAGCTTCCCTCTTCCTCGCATCGATCAGCTGGTTGATAGTACTGCGGGTCATGAACTGCTAAGCTTTATGGACGCCTATTCAGGCTATAATCAAATTGTAATGCACGAGAATGATAAATCAAAAACCGCCTTTGTCATCGACAAAGGCCTTTACTGTTACCGAGTGATGCCGTTTGGGTTAAAGAATGCCGGAGCAACATATCAGCGGTTAGTGAACAAAATGTTCGCTCGACAAATAGGCCGAACGATGGAAGTTTATATTGATGATATGCTCGTCAAAAGTAAACGGGCGTCCGACCACGAGAAAGACTTGGAAGAAATGTTTTTGACTCTGCGTAAATATAAAATGAAGCTGAACCCCAGCAAGTGCGCGTTTGGCGTGAGCTCGGAAAAATTCCTCGATTTTCTCGTTAGTCAGCGAGGAATCGAAGCGAATCCTGAGAAAATCAAAGCCTTACTCGAAATGGAATCTCCTAAAACAATCAAAGATGTTCAAAGGTTAACAGGAAGAGTGGCCGCGCTCAATCGCTTCCTTTCCCGAGCCACAGACAAGTGTCTCCCGTTCTTCAAGCAATTGAAGGGACGACAGACGATGGAGTGGACGGACGAATGTGAGAAAGCATTTCAAGATCTGAAGGTTTACCTCGGATCCCCACCGCTGCTATCTAAGCCCAAGCCTGGTGAAGTGTTGTTGTTGTATTTGGCCGTATCTGAAGCCGCAGTAAGTTCAGCATTAATACGAGAGAGTCAAGGGAAATAGCTGCCAGTCTACTACGTTAGTAAAGCCTTGCTACCAGCAAAGACAAGGTATCCTCAGCTTGAGAAAGTATCCTTCACTCTTGTAGTTTCATCACGACGCCTTTGGCCATACTTTCAGGCCCACACCATTGTCGTTGTGACCGACTTACCACTCCGTCAGATTCTCCAAAAGCCGGAAGCCTCTGGCCGACTTACAAAGTGGGCAGTCGAATTAAGCGAATTTGACATACATTACAGGCCCAGGGCGGCTTTAAAAGGACAGGTCGTCGCTGACTTCCTTGTCGAAGTGGTTCCTAATCCCGATAATATGCCCGAACCAGAGGGAATTAATATACCTGAGGCTTCCTCCTCTCTCAGGCCGACACCCTGGAAGCTATTTGTCGACGGATCATCCAACTCGAAGGCAAGCGGGGCAGGAGTAGTGTTAGAAACTCCCGACCAAACCTGTATGCAATATGCCTTGCGACTCGGTTTTCAAGTGTCCAACAATACAGCAGAATACGAAGCCTTATTATTAGGCCTTAGACTCGCCGCGAGTCTGGGCGTGACCCATTTGAACGTTTTCAGCGACTCATAATTGGTTGTTAACCAAGTTTCCGGTGTTTATCAAACTCGAAAAGAGCAGCTAAAGGCGTACATGGACAAGGCTAAAGAATTGATCGGCGGATTCCAGAAATGTGAAGTAATTCGAATACCCAGAACCGACAACGCCAAAGCCGACCTATTAGCAAAGCTTGCCTCAGCAGATGAGGAAGACATACCTCGGTCAGTTTCGATTGAACATGTCCTTAAACCAAGCGTAAATGAGCCGACAGTCTCGGCCCTATTTCCCATCGATCCAGCGACTGCTTGGTTTGACCCACTCGTCCGCTACCTCAGCAATGGTGAACTGCCAGAAGACCGCGCCGAGGCACGGCGGTTAAAAATTTGAGCCTCGCGTTACACTATCTTGAATGAGATTCTGTATAAAAAAGGCTTTCATGCTCCTCTACTAAGGTGCGTCGATTCCCAAGAAGCCGACTATATCTTACGAGGGATACACGAAGGGATATGTGGAAACCATTCAGGAGGACGCTCGCTCGCCAACAAAGTGTTACGGCAGGGATATTACTGGCCGACCATACAGCATGACTCCAAACGATTCGTCCAAAGATGCGACAAGTGTCAGCGGTTCGCAGTGATCCTGAGACAACCCCCCGAGGAGCTGACTCCGATGTCGGGACCATGGCCCTTCACATAGTGGGGGATAGACATAATCGGGCCCTTTCCATTGGGGAAGGGTCAGACTAAATTTGCCGTGGTTGCGGTGGACTACTTCACAAAGTGGGCTGAAGCAGAACCATTGGTGAAAATTACCGAGCAAAGGGTCACGAGTTTCGTTTGGAAGAATATCATATGTCGGTTCGGGATACCTCGGACGATAGTGACCGACAATGGAAGGCAGTTCGACAACAAACAATTTCGGGAGATGTGCAGTAACCTCGGGATTCGTAACGTGTACGCCTCGCCTCATCACCCTCAGACGAATGGACGGGTCGAGGCGGTCAACAAAATCATAAAGCAGCATCTCCGGGCGAGACTCGACGAAGCAAAGGGAGCGTGGGCCGAAGAACTTCTGAATATACTGTGGGCCTAGCGGACCACAGCACAGACCGCGACGGGAGAAACCCCCTTTTCTCTATGTTACGGTGCGGAAGCAGTCGCGCCGGTTGAGATAGGTATTGGTTCAGCCCGAGTCAACTTGTATAATGGACGAGAGAATGGTGAACTCCTCTCATTCGCACTTGATTCGTTGGAAGAAAGAAGAGAAAGTACTCGATTGAAAATGATGGCCCGACAAAGACAGGTATCTCGGTTTTACAATCGCTGAGTTAAAGTCCGACGGTTCTGAACCGGGGACATGGTCCTCCGAAGGACCTTCCTAAACACTAAGGAAATTGGGTCGGGTACATTAGGGCCGAATTGGGAAGGCCCCTATGTCGTCTCAGGCACCATCCGACCGGGAACCTACCGGCTGGAAGACCTGAACGGGCAGCTGTTGCCTCATCCTTGGAACGCCGAGCATCTCAAGACTTACTACCCGTAAGATAGAATTAAAAACGCTGTAATTGAAGTCGACTCAATAAAAGTTCTATTTCATATAAGTACCCAATGTCGGGTCAGTAATAAAAAAAATCACAAAAAGAAAAGTACATTGTCCGACTGTCCCGTTCAGTCGGAATTCGAATCCTATGCGACGCCCGAAGGACCGGCTTCGTCAGCAGCGACATCTACTTCAGTGGCTTAGCCCTCGGCAGCCTCGGCAGTCGGACTGTCGACTTCGAAGGCGGAGAGATCGAGATCAGGGAAGGCCGCCCTCATCTCCAAGACGCAGGCCTTGTAACCACCTTGATAAAGATGGTCCCTCTCCTCCTCAAACTCGGTAGATTCGAGGAAGGCGTCCACGGCTTGATCTCGCTCCTCTTTGGCTCGGCGCGTTTCTTCCTGAGCTTCTTGAACAAGGCCGGCGGCCTCGGCCTTCGCGCGAGCAAGAACACCCTCGCACTCGCCGTGAACTTGGAGAAGGCACCGCTCCCTTTCCTCGGCCTCTTGAAGGAGCGAAGTCAGATGAGCATAGTCGGCCTTGACTCCTTCGAGAGCTGCACGGGCGTTCGCGACCATCTTCTGAGTGATAGAAAGATCGCCGGTCATGATGCCAATCCGGCTCTCAGCGATCTCTCTACGGCCCTCAGCCTCGGCCGCGACCTTCTTCGCAGTCTCCGCCTCAGATGCGAGCTTCTGGGAGGCGACCAGCTCCGAGCTTGCTTTGACGAGGCAAGGAGCTAGCTGCAATACAGAGACGGTGAGCTGTGCTGAAAAACTTAGCCAGAGAGCGACACAAGATTGGAGAAAAGTTTACCTCAAAAAACAGCCTCGCTGCATGCCCGAGGGTCTGGGCCGTCGGGGCGTTGTAATAGTTGGCGAAGTCTCTCTCGCTCCCGTGGGCAAGCACCCAAGGAACCATCCCCGCAATGATCTTAGTGAAGGGGGACTCCTGTTGATTCATCTCCCTTCTCGGAGATTCTTCGCGCGGGGCCTCCCTCGGCCCTGAGACCTCCTCAGCAGCAGGCCCCGACTCAGGTGTCACCTGAGTCACTGGATGGGTCGGCTCCGCTTCCTCGGCCCTCTCATCAGGGTCGAAAAGGACGACCACCTGGGGAACGGCGGGCGCAGCAGCAGGTGGAGTGACCGTTTCCTTCCCCTTGCCCGTGGTCTTCTGCTGCTTCGAAGGTCGAGACCCAGACAACAGAGCCGATCTTGGGGGGCCTTCACTTTGGAAAGAGGTTTCAAGGCGGGGCGAGGCTTGGCCATGCTCAGAATAGGGCGAGCTTCGGAGAGGTCTGCAAGGACAAGTAATAAGATTGAGAGAGCAAATAGAAAACCAAAAAGACAAATATAAGGAGGGCGAAATACCTGAGACGAACGAGTCTAAGCCTGCGAGGTGAAGACGCTCAGGTTGCAGAAGCAACTTCCAAGATCGCTATGCCGCGCTTAGCTTCCTCAGCTCTCTTATCCTAGTCAGAGCCCTGGACTCGAGCTTCCCTCTCCTCTTCGAGATATCTGCAAGACATTGTAGAGTCGAGATCAGCGAAAGAGGATATAAAAATGAAGAGTAAGAAAAGGAAAGACCAGTGAGTCGAGGCACCGAGTCACCTGCTCTACGAAATGTGCGGGATACTTGAGGCTCGTACGGCCACGAGTCGGCTGACTCCCACCGACCGCACGCCCAAAACCACCTCTCCTTCCAGAACTTGTTCGAAGTAGGTGGGTCGGTTATTAGAGATCCCCCCTTGCCTCTCCACGCGCTCAGAAAGTAGAGGCCAGGAAAGTTAGGATTTGGTCGGACTTGGTACAGATAGAGGAACTCGTCGACCGTGAGGGAAGGTTACTCTAACTCGAACCAAAGCACGGCACACCCGAACAAGTTCCTCCACGCATTTGGGATAATTTGGCCGGGGGCTATTTTGACTCGAGAGAGAAAGTCACGGGTAATGGGCTGGAGTGGCAGGCGCAAGCCACACTGCATAGAGACTTGGAAAATTACGACCATCCCTGCAGGGGGATGGTCGGGCAAATCACCCGGACGAGGGAGATGAAGGACGACCGAATCAGGGACATGGTAACCAGCCCTGATCCGGTTTAAATCAGATTCATTGAGAATGGAGGCAACGAGACCGCTGGGCTCGTCTCCTTCCCCTTTCGAAGACGACCCAGAAGCCTCCGTAGTTCGGGTCATAGGGTATGGAACGGCCGTTCCTTCGCCCGTGATTAAGTCATCCTCTCCCTCTCCATCCTCGTCCTCCATCTGATCCACCCAAGGGTTAGGCCTCCCTGGACGAGTCACCAGAGATGTCCCACCATTGGATGGACCGGTCTGGGCAGGACGCTCAGCCGATGGGTTGCCGAATTCTCTGACAAGCCGAAATGCGGCGTCAGCTCCGACGGCGAACTCCGTCAACAGGGAAGGTGGGTCTGTAACGTCCCAAAGGTGTTGGGACACACCCTCATCTACGGACATTTCCTCCCGAGGGCTTTGAGACCCGTGTGCAGCCATTAAAGCTGATAAAAGAAGGAGGAAAGGACTCACTAAAGAAATCGATGACGACTGCAAGGAAAGATTGATGGAGAAAGAGGCGACAGCGGAGGAGGAGGAGAAGAACAAGAGAAAATGCACTCGGGATCAGACACATACGGGAGGAAGGAGGGCGAAAACAAAGTTCGCACCTCCCTCCCACCCGGGCCTTTTATAGCCGCGCCACGTGGTCGGGCCATTATGGCAGAAGCGAATCGACGTTCGCCTCGGCTCCCCCGTTCGACGCGTGGCAACCACTGATTGACTGCGGTGAAATCGTGGCCACGCGTCCGCCTTTTATACGCGGACGGAGCCAATTGACGGCTGCCCGCACGTGCGACCTTGGGAGGCGCAATGTCGTACGCTAGGGACGACTCAAAGAACATTAAATGCCTCATCATTGTCTCAGATGCTAATGAGAACCGACCGATAAAATCGTACTCCTTGTTGCCATAGAAGACATAAGGAGTAAGGGGGGCTCACTGTTGGGGAAAAATGTGTTAAGCTTGGGTCAAGTTCTGAGACTCGGATGAGAGTAGGTCGGCTTCGCTGACACTGCCTGAAGAATCCGAGACAACACCGACAGAATAGAGGATAGGCCGGGAGACGTAAGCAAGGACAATTAAAGTCGCTCTGTCAGAGTGATAACCTCGCCTGCATAAACCCACTAAAGGCCGAGCGTGTTAAAGCCATTCAACCGACAGAATAAGATCCACTCGAGGAGTTGGTTCTGTCGGTCACGGACCAAGGAATGACCGATAGAAACTGAGATTATTCCGTCCATAGAAGGGCCGGGAACCCGTCCTCCTGTGTCGGCCGAGACTCCCCCAGGGTCGGTCACGACCTGGCCGAGATTCCCCAGAGTCGGTCGAGATCTAGCCGAGATGGAGAGTGGCGGAACGAGGACAGATGCTGGTCTATGGAAATCCAGGGATACGGGTAGCGGATCCTAAAATTCTCGGGATCCTGAGCAATCCCAGGAGAAGAATCCTCTGAGGATAAGGGTTGGCAATCTGTATAAATCTCGAAGCTTGGAACAGAAGAAGGTATGCAATACTAACCGAGACAAGCTCTTGGCTATTGACCCGATAACTGACTTAAGCATCGGAGGTTCTCCGACTCTAGCCAGGGTTCCCTTGACATTGTTTTCTATGCAGGTGAAGGAGGGTCCGTCTCAAAGAAACCGTCCCATAAAAACTGTCATAAAAGTTTTGGATTAAGCTGACGTATTTTTTCATTCATCGAGGTTTCATTGACATTATAAACAGGTCAGACAGTACATGAGTAGTAAGAAATTAACCTTATTATGGGCCCATGCCATGTAACACGACCGGATATGGAACGAGTTTTTTCCTATTGTACGAACCACTTATGGCCACGAACCTTATAAAGCCCACTTATTCTTACATTCTAAGAATTAGCCCTTGCTGTATGGAAAGCTTTTCACTGGACTAAAATACCCCTCCTTTCCATCTGGATGGGGATTGGCTGGTGCTCGAGGACGAGCGTTGATGCTCCTCGAACTCCAGGTTGTACGAACGGTTCCAAAGAGATCAAAGTTACATAGCCTTCCAGTTACGTATTTACTATATCCAGTTATGTATTTATTATATCCACAACTTGCATCTATATTTCGAAATCATTTGGAAGCATTATATATGTATATAAAAAGATTCATATCCAAAGATCAACTGGACCACACCATAAAGATCAGTGGGAAAATTAATTTTCACTATTAAAAAATTTGAAGGGCCCACCATAACATTTATTTTCCATTTAATCTATTCGTAAGGTCACAAAGACCTGGATGAAGAGGAAAAATAAATTTCATAATGATCTAACACTTCTGTGACCCATAAAATGGTTTCAATGGTCCACGTTCAATCCCCTACTTCCTTTTAGAGTGTGGTCCACTTGATAGAGAAATCTGTCTTATTTTTTATCTCAAGCCTTAATACGAGTTCACCAAACAGATAGACAATTTGGATATAACACATACCTCATGATGGGACCGTAAAAGCAATGGGGGATTACACTAGGAAAAAAAAGAAGAAATGGGAGCCTGCCACTTATTTATTTATTTATGGAGAAATTTTTTCCCTTTATTTTTCTCTAACAAGTATTTATATAAATATGCATATATAATCATATAAAAAAAAATTCTCTCTTTTTATTCATTTTTTTCTTTATTTATTTAACAAGCATATCTTTTAAATCGAAATGAGTTACTTGGCGCACCATATATAAATGTTAGGTAGGAGAAGCTACTTTAGTCAACCAACCTAGTTATTTTCAAGGATTCCATCAGGTTGATAGTTGAAAATTCATTTCGTATACTTCGCGGTCAATTTCAATCAGTTCGTGGGCAATTTCATTCATTTCACGGTCAATTCTCTTCACTTCACGGTTAATTACACGCATTTCACGGTCAATTCCCTTCACTTCATGGTTAATTCCATGCATTTCATGGTCATTCCTGGCGATTCCCCCTCACTTCACCGTCAATTCCATGCACTTCACGGTCAATTCCCTTCACTTCACGGTCAATTCCATACATTTCACGGTCAATTCGCTTCACTTCACGGTCATTTCCATTCATTTCACGGTCATTTCCCCTCACTTCATGGTCAATTCCATGCATTTCACGGTCATTCTCGGCAATTCCCTTTCACTTCATAGTTAATTCCATGCATCTCACAGTCAATTCCCTTAACTTCACAATCATTTCCATTCATTTCATGGTCAACTATCTTTACTTTATGGTTAATTCCCTTCACTTCACGGTTAATTCTATGCATTTCATGGTCAATTCCATGCATTTCACGGTCAACACCGGCGATTCCCCTCCACTTCATGGTCACTTCCATGCCTTTCATGGTCAATTCCCTTCACTTCACGGTCAATTCCACGCATTTCACGGTCAATTCTCTTCACTTCAAGGTCAATTCCATGCATTTCATGGTCATTTTTCTTCACTTCACGGTCAATGCCATGCATTTCACAGTCAATCCCAACAATTCCCCTTCACTTCACGGTTAATTCCATGCATTTCACGGTCAATTCCCTTCACTTCACGGTCAATTCCATGCATTTCACGGTCAATTCCCTTCACTTTACGGTCAATTCCATGCATTTCACGGTCAATTCGCTTCACTTCACGGTTATTTCCATTCATTTCACGGTCAATTCCCTTCACTTCATGGTTAATTCCATGCACTTCGCGATCATTCTCGGTGATTCCCCTTCACTTCACGGTCAATTCCCTTCACTTCATGGTCATTTCCATTCATTTCACAGTCAACTCCCTTTACTTCATGGTCAATTCCCTTCACTTCACGGTCGATTCCATGCATTTCACGGTCAATTCCCTTCACTTCATGATCAATTCCATACATTTCACGGTCAACTCCCTTTACTTCATGGTCAATTCCCTTCACTTCACGGTCGATTCCATGCATTTCACGGTCAATTCCCTTCACTTCATGATCAATTCCATACATTTCACGGTCTATTCCGACGATTCTTCTCCACCTCATGGTCACTTCCATGCATTTCATGGTCAATTCCCTTCGCTTCACAATCAATTCCACGCGTTTCACGGTCAATTCCCTTCACTTCATGGTCAATGCCATGCATTTCACGGTCAATCCCGGTGATTCCTCTTCACTTCATGGTCAATTCCATGCATTTCACGGTCAATTCCCTTCACTTCACGGTCATTTCCATTCATTTCACGGTCAATTTCCTTCACTTCACGGTCAATTCCATGCATTTCACAGTTAATCTCGACGACTCCCCTTCACTTCACGGTCAATTCCATGCATCTCACAATCATTTCCCTTCACTTCACGGTCATTTTCATTCATTTCACGATCAATTCCCTTCACTTCATGGTCGATTCCATGCGTTTCACAGTCAATCCTAGCGTTTCTCCTTCACTTCACGATCAATTCCATGCATTTCATAGTCAATTCCCATCACTTCACGGTCATTTCCATTTATTTCACGGTTAGCTCCCTTTACTTCACTATCAATTCCATGAATTTCACTGACAATTCCCTTCACTTCACGGTCAATTTCATGTATTTCATGTTTGGCTCAGTGAATTTCAAGTTAGGCTCGGTAAATTTCAAGCTAGGCTCGGTGAATTGCATGTTAGGCTCGGTAAATTTTAAGTTAGGCTCGGTGAATTGCATGTTAAGCTCGATCAATTTCAAGTTAGGATCGGTCAATTTCATTTACTTCATAGTCAAATTCAACGAGCTTAACGTGAAATTCAATGAGCCTAACATGAAATTCAACGAGCATAATGTGAAATTGAGCGAGCTTAAAGTGAAATTCAATGAGCCCAACATGAAATTCAACGATCCGAATATGAAATTTATCACGCCCCAAACTCGAAAATCGGGCTCACAAAATTCCTGATCTCCGAATTTGGCGCCGACAGCCTCCGTAGAACCCCATTCTCGGCTCTTAGCTCCCATTCGCCAGGTTCCGATCCTGGGATGCTATGAGGAGGATTTTCAACGTCAGTTTGATTTGTAATAAGCATAACCAAAGGCATAACCCACAAACAACAACCAAGAACTCCATTACATTTTCACTATGATAAAAAACTTTACAAGTACAATGAGCATAAAGGAGAAATACAATGATGATGAACAAAACTCCAAAACGATCTGCTAAGCGCTCCTGCCTCAACGCTGCTGCGAGCCAACGTCAACTGCACGCAACGGTTGTGCATAAGCTTGTAGAAAGCTTAGAGGGTGGTAAGAGTGTGTGCGTAATATAGTAATGATCATGCAATATCAGGGTAATGCGAAAGATGCAGATGGATCCATAAATATCATGAGCCGTACCAAGGCTATGCGATGTAAGATGCAAGTCAAGCATATAATCCTCATCCAAGTCCACATATCAATACAGCTCAAATCTGAGATATCACCGGGGTCTAGTACACTCTAAACCAGATCGCCGCCACATGGCGCGCAATAAGGTAAGTGAAAGAGACCTCACTATCCGTCTGCCAATATCGAGCTCGACTCATCGATAGCTGACTCATTCCTCGAGCTGGTCAAACTCAGCTTAGCTTTGCCCCCTACTCTCGGGCGGGTAAGGCCGCACCCCCTTCCAACCGACCACGACACAGTGGAGAGCGCAGTCATCTGGTAATCGGCACCCAACGCTCATCTACCCACTCGGTCTAGACGTTGGAGCAACCTCTTGGCACCATAAGGCTTTAGGGACTTTCACCCAGGAATATCTATAGCACCCCATGTAGAATGAAATTTTCGGTATCCAATCCTGCCAACTACGATACGTCTGTGGAGGCTACGACCCTGATGTCGCTAGGGCATAAAGTAATCATGTCATACAATGCGAAATGCATGAATCACACTATCAAATCATGCGACAAATCTTGCGCGTATCGTGCGCTCATGTTGGGCAACACCGCCTAATCGGGGTCCCATAAATAGTCTGTTCGAAGGCATATGCTATGATCAGTCACTTCTCATATCAAGCATACATATGATGCGTATGATCATGAGTCATGGAGCTATAGTAAACATGTTATAAAATAATGCACTATCCTTACAAAGCAGATGGGCCTAAACGGCCTATATACAACAAGTACGGGCCTAACAATGGACCCTAAGGAGAGTCGTAATGTGGACATCTAACTAACATTACACTCGCAATATGGACGTCAAACCAACATTGTTTCCAAGGCACGATCGTCGTAAACATCATTACATAATCCGTGTTGGGATTACACATTGCAATGGACCTTAGGTTCATACCATTGGGCCTTACATAATTATCAAATGAGCCATATCATATGGGCCTTTTATTCATCAAATGGGCCACATAAATGGGCCGCCCCAATGGGCCTTATGTGCATTGCAATGGGTCATAACCCATGGGCCTTAGATTGCATCAAATGGGCCTAATCTCATGAGCCTTATACATATCAAATGGGCCTAATCCTATAGGCCTTATATAAATCAAATGTGCCTAAACCCCTAGGCCTTATATAAATCAAATGGGCCTAAACCCATAAGCCTTATATATCGAATGGGCCTAAATCCATAGGCCTTATATAAATCAAATGGGCCTAAATCCATAGGCCTTATATAAATCAAATGGGCCTAAACCCATAGGCCTTATATATCGAATGGGCCTAAATCCATAGGCCTTGTATAAATCAAATGGGCTTAAATCCATAGGCCTTATATGAATCAAATGGGTCACATCTAAATATAGGTGGCCCGCTTGATCATAAAGCGGTCTCATTCTTCAACTCATGCCTTAAAATGATCTTTCCAAGTGGATGGATGGTTTGGATACTGCACACGCACCAGGGTGGGGTCCACTGTGGTTGGACAGTGTGCATAATGCACATGCAGCACCGTGGGCCCCAGCTCCACCATCCGTTGGACAGAGAGAATAAAACACAAATATCATGGTGGGCTTCCACCGTCCGCCTGGACGGTGGATATAAAACACATATATCAGTGTGGGGTCCACCACAATGTTTGCTTGTCATCCAATCCGTTCATAAGGTCACTCAGACCTGGATGAAGGGAAAACACAAATTTCAGATTAATTCAAAACTTATGTGGGCCTAAAAATGGGTTTCAATGGTAGAGGTTCAATCCCACTGTTTCCTGCAGTGTGGGCCACTCGAGTGTCAGATCGGCCTCATTTTTGGAGGGGGCCGCTTCGGTGAGGGGCTCACTAAATGAATGGCGTGGATATTACATATACATCATGGTGGGACCCACGGCAGCAGCCGTGGGACGCCGCCCGCCCGCTCGCTGCACGCAGCACACTGCTGTTGCTGCAGCGTTAGAGGCAGAGGCACTGCCTCTTGAGTTTTATTTTTTAAAAAACTTGAAAAACCCATTTTTCTGGGATTTTTCGTATCTAGGGCCCGCAACAAGTAGATCCACCTCGTTCATTACCTTTTATGGCCTGAGACAAGCCCAATGAGTCCAATATTGGATCCATTTTAGCCTGTATCAAGATTAAAATGAATTTAAATGATAAGAATCACTGTTTTGGAAGGTATGGTCCACCCAGTGAACGGATTAGCTTCACATTTCGGTTTAACGCCTAAAATGGGTCGTGGAAGGGAATGGGCGGCTTGGATTAACAACATACACTATGGTGGGGCCTACATGTACAACCCTTCTAATAAATCAAAATTTTTTTATCCTGCTGCGTCAGTACACCCGCTGGCAACTCACACTCTACTTTAGCAGCGTTCAGCGTCCTTGGACGCTGGACGGTTGTATATAACACATGAACTTAAGGTGGGCCCCACCCTCATACATACTACCAGGGTGGGCCACCAAATGATTGGATGATGTATATGAGACCCACATCAAGGTAAGGCCCCTTGATGAATGGTTTAGACATCTCACAACTTATTAAGTGAGCCACAAAATAGGGAAGGAAAGAAAGAGAGAGAAAGAGAGAGATCGAGTGATGGAGGGACCCCGCCACTATGGGCCCTCCCTTGTATGATTTGAAACTTACATCAAGTGGGTACCATTACACATGGGCCCATTAAATATAAAATCCAACAATGGAGATCCCTTCTCCACTAAAATAGACGGTCTAGATGACCCTAGGTATGCAAGTAAATAAACAACATGATGGGGTCCATGGAGAATGGCCCCATCATGGAATGATCATGATGATTAAAGTGGGCCATCGGCCACATTTTAAGGTCCGAAGTGAGATCCAAACCATTGATCGGTTGGCCTTACTTAGCCCATCTCAAAAATAGGAAAAACTTCTATTATCAAGCACCCACCGTTCGATCTTCTTGCTCCTATGGGTTCCTTAGCTCCTTAGCTTTGATTCCAATAAAGGAGATGAGGAATGGATGGCTAGGATGGGAGATCTTGGGATGGAGAGGTGGGCCACACTTGAAGTTTTGGAAGGCTTAGAGAATTTCTCATACGTATGGGTTTTGGTTGGTTGAGAAAATGAGATGAGAAATAAGAAAGAGAGAGAGTTGTAAGGAGATGTGAGATGGGGTGATGGAGTGATGGATGAGAGAGAGATGGGTGTGTAAGGCTTTGTTGACTTTGGTGGTCTTTTGTGTAAGAAAGGCATGGGCTTGTAAGACCTTTTTGACTTTTCTGGTTGCTTGGGTATGGGTGAAAGGTGATGTGTACTTGACATGTGATGTGATAAGATTTAATTGATTGATGGGATTGATGTGACAAGTCGTAGAGATTCATTTAGGTTTCGTAACGCGCGGCATTTTCCTCGCACCGAATGTTGGCCCACATCTCTTGACCAGGGTATCGCCTCGGTCGGCAAGTCGCGGCATTGGAACCGCAGCGATGGCGCGGTCGCTATGGTAATGGTCTTGGGTTGAGTCGACTCGGATTGACGGCATACGAATCAGGGTCACGCGTAAATATAGATTTAGGGTAGAAGGTTGCCGAAATTCGACCGGTAAGACCGCAAAAGTCTACGGCACGGTACGGACTAAGATACGGGTCTTATAGCTCTCCCCTCCTAATAAAAATTTTATCCTCAAAATTTGCACAATCATTGCAACTAGGCATAACTCGCAAGGAATAAGAAACATAACATCACTATATAAAACCAGAGAAAGCATACAAAATATAATACATGATCAATCATCAAAGAGATGAGGATAATGCTCTCGAATCTTGGCCTCGCGCTCCCAAGAAGCCTCCTCTACAGAATGGTGATTCCACTGACCTTCACCAAAGGAATGACCTTGGTCCAGAGGACCTGCTCCTTCCGATCAAGGATACGGACTGGGTGCTCAATGTAAGAAGCGTCCTCACGAACCTCCAGCGGCTGCCAATCAATAACGGAAACAATGTCTGACCCACACTTCCTCAACATAGAGATATGAAAAATATTGTGGATGCTAGACAACTGTGATGGCAAGGCAAGTCGATAGGCCATGGCGCCAACGCTCCCCGTGATCTCAAAAGGTCCTATGAATCTCGGGGCAAGCTTGCCCTTCGCTCCAAATCGAACTACGACCTTCATGAGTGAGACCTTGAGATACACATGGTTCCCTACATCAAACTCCAAGGGACGACACCGACGATCAGCAAAACTCTTTCGTCGGCTCTGAGCTGTGCGCATCCTCTACCTGATGATGTCGATAGCCTCTGACGTCTCCTGCACAAGCTCGAGACCTAGGAGATGATGCTCTCCAACCTTGGTCCAACAACTCGGTGATCTGCATGGTCTGCCATATAGTGCCTCAAAAGGAGCCATGCCGATGGTCGCCTGATAGCTGTTGTTGTATGTGAACTCAACCAATCGTAGATGCTCATCCCAGCTACCCCTAAAATCAATCACGCAGGCCCGAAGCATATCCTCAAGGATCTGGTTGACCGACTCAGTCTGGCCATCGGTCTGCAGATGGTACGCAGTGCTGAGCTGTAAGTCAGTCCCCATCGCTCGCTGAAAGCTCCCCTAAAACTGAGACATGAACCTCGAGTCTCGGTCAGAAACGATCGAGACTGGAATGCCATGCAGTCTTACAATCTCCTCGATGAATAATCTCGCAAGCCGGTCCATAGAGCAAGTCGCACGCATCACAAGGAAATGTGCCGACTTCATCAGACGATCCACAACAACCCAAATGGCGTCATGACCGCGATGAGTCCTCGGAAAACCCATAATGAAATCTGTCGACACGTGCTCCCACTTCCACATCCGGACGCTCAACGACTGCAATAGACCAGGGGGTCTCTGATAATTGGCCTTGACACGCTAGCACATGTCACACTCGGCCACAAAACTGGTGATCTGATGCTTCATCCTCGCCCAAAAATACTGTCGCCTCATATCACGGTACATCTTTGTCGAGGCAGGGTGGATAGAAAATCGTAATCGATGTGCCTCGGTCATAAGATCTCTGCGTAACTCTATAATATCCGAGACACATAATCGGCCTCTAAAGGGAAATCCACCGTCTGAAGCAATCTGTCAATCTGCCTGACTCTCAGATGTAACCTCAGCCATATAACTCTGCAACGACTCATCAGCCTGTTGAGCCTCGATCACCCTTGCGACAAGAGAGGGTTGAATCGACAGGCTCGATAACTGCACGATGGAAGACTGCAGGGCGAACTCAAAATCATACTCTGCGATATCCTCAAGCATCCGCCACTCCTGAATCATCATATGCGCTACTACGCCTTGTGGCTGACGACTGAGGGCATCTGCCACCACGTTCACCTTGCCCGGGTGGTATTGAAGATCAAAATTATAGTCTTTCAGGAGTTCCATCCAGCGCCTCTGCCTCATGTTTAACTCAGACTGTGAGAAGAGGTACTTCAAGCTCCCGTGGTCAGAAAAGAGCTTGAACCTGACCCCATAAAGATAGTGCCTCCACACCTTCAGTGCGAAGGCAACTGCGGCCAGCTCTAGGTCATGCGTGGGATAGTTCAGCTCATGGGCCTTGAGTTGACGAGACGCGAAGGCCACTGGTCTCCCGTGCTGCATCAGGACAACACCCAAACCAATATGCGAGGCATCAGTGAATACAATAAATTCTTCACTCCCAGAGGGAAGAGTGAGGATAGGAGCAGACGTCAGATGGTCCTTCAACTACATAAATGCTCGCTCGCAGGCATCACTCCAAATAAACTTTGTGCCATTCCGAGTTAACCTAGTCAGTGGGGCTGCAATACGAGAGAAGCCCTCAATGAAACGCCGGTAGTAGCCCGCCAAACTAAAGAAACTACGGATCTTTGTTGCAGTCGTGGGTTGGCCCCACTGACGCACTGCCTCGACTTTGGAGGGGTTCACTGTGACGCCCTCCCTCGTCACCACGTGACCGAGGAACTTCACCTCCTCCTGCCTGAAATCGCACTTCTTCAGCTTCGCATATAGCTGGTGTGCGCGGAGGGTATGCAAAGTGGTCTTTAAATGCTGCTCATGCTCCTCATGGGTCCTCGAATAGATCAAAATGTCGTCGATGAAGACTACAACAAATTGATCGAGATAAAGGCAGAAGACCTCGTTCATTAGTTGCATGAAGACCGCGGGTGCATTGGTCAGTTCAAAGGACATGACCTGAAACTCAAAATGACCATAACGCATCCTGAATGCTGTCATCAGAATGTCCTCATCTCAGACCTGAATCTGATGATAACCAGAACGCAGGTCGATCTTCAAAAAGAATTGTGCACCCTGCAGCTGATCCAACAAATCATCAATCCTAGGGAGCGGGTATCTGTTCTTGATCGTGACTTTGTTGAGCTCGCGATAGTCAACATAGAGCCTCAACGAACCATCCTTCTTCTTCACGAAGAGTACCGACGCTCCCTACGGTGAACTGCTCGGACGGATAAAGCCCAACTCGTGTAACTCGTCCAACTTCTTCTCCAGTTCCGCAACTCCAATGGTGCTATACGATACAGGGCCTTCAAAATAGTCGCGGTACCAGGCACAAGATCAATTTGAAACTCGATGAGTCGATGAGGCGGTAATCCCAGAATCTCCTGGAACACATCAGAAAAATTGTAAACCACAGGCAAATGGTCGATACAAACGGCAACAGGCTCCTCGATGGCACACGACATCAAACAAGACAACCGCTCTCCTCTGGGCTCTGCAATGAACTGGAACTGCGGCACGCCGGGTACACAAAACGTAACTGTCCTCGCAGCACAGTCCAATTTGGCATAGTACTCAACGAGTCAATCCATGCCCAGGATGACATCAAACTTGGACATCGTCAATGCAAACAGATCGGTAGGCAAAAAATAAAATAAAATATGCTTTCGACCATCGATCTGATGGAATCTCACAAATCTGTTAGGTTGGTTGGCTAGCTAAATCAGCTTCTCCTACCCAAAAATCATATATAATATGTCTAAAAATTCATTTTGATTTGTAACATACGACTAATTTAAGGTTGGACAGACAGGCAGCAAGTTGGGGTCGAGACAGGCAGACAGTCGGGGTCGACCCCGACTTGCTGCTTGTCTGTCAAACCTCAAATCAGTCATATGTACAGGAATGATTTTTTCGACATATCATATATGATTTTGGGGTAGGAGAAGCTGATTGACCTAACCAACCTAGTATAGTCGTGATATTTCATCAAATCGATGGTTGAAAGCCCATTTTATTTTCATTTTTACTATAAATATTAAGTTTTAGTTCGATTAGGTTGCCCCGACATTCTTCTCAACTCAAACTTGAAAACTTTAAACCGATGTAGTTAATCACTATAGAAAATGTTAATATTGTGAATTTCATATTTGGCTTGATGAATTTCATGTTAGGCTCGTTGAATTTCATGTTAGGCTATTTGAATTTCATGTTAGACTCGTGAGTGAAATTGGCAGAGAAGTGAGTGAACTTGAAAGAGAAGTGAGCGAAATTGACCAAGATTCACATGAAGTTCATCGAGCTTCACATGAAATTGATATTTGCCTCATTGAATTTTATGTTATTCCAAGACAATTCCCTTCACTCCCTTATTGAGAAGTGACTAAATTGACTGTAAAATGCATGAAATTGACTGTGAAGTGAAGGGAATTGACCGTGAAATGCATTGAATTGACCATGAAGTGAAGGAAATTGACCATGAAATGCATGAAATTGACAGTGAAGTGAAGGAAATTGACCGTGAAATGCATGGAATTGACTGTGAAGTGAAGGGGATTGACCGTGAAGTGAATTGGATTGACCGTGAAATGAAGGGAATTGGCCATAAAATGCATGGAATTGACTGTGAAGTGAAGGGAATTAACCGCGAAGTGAAGGGGAATCACATGGAATTGACCGTGAAATGCATGAAATTGACCATGAAGCGAAGGGAATTGACCGTGAAATGCATGGAATTAACCGTGAAATGAATGTCTTATTGGAAATTTGAATCATAGTGGCAAGAAATTCACAATTTTCAATAAAGCAACAAATATATTCAATATATAACATTCATAGTCATATTACAAGATATTTTCCTCACCCAAACATCCTACTGCTGGGGTGTGAAATTGCGGTAATAACCACTTTAGTTGAAGTAAGAATATGTCAATATGTCCTAGAAGGGGGTGAATGAGACTTTTATAAAAATTTTATGGTTTATTTAAAATCCTATTAAACTTGTCCTGAGTAGATATGAATGAATCAGGATTTCTTTAAGCTAACTCTAATGGCTTCCAAGCCCATTAGTGGATCCAATCACAAAACTGATTTAATGATAAACATGATGCAATTCAGAGTTTATGATGGATGTAACTGTGTGTGAAGTGTGATCAAATATGAAAGCATTTAATGAAATCACACAAGTAATCAAAGATAAACATCAATCTTAAACACAGTCATTTTTATAGTTGTTCAACTACTTGTCTACTCCACTCCCAACAGACGCACTCAACCTTTAAGTGTGCCGAATTTCACTAAGGAGGTTTCACACGGTTCACCTCAAACCCGAGCTTTTAATTCAGGTTCACCTCTAACTAGTATAACCTACACCTAGGCTGACAGTTTATGCTCCCACGAGCAAGGGTCAACACATAACACTTAATTTTAGGCACATTGGCCAAGGGTCCACACAAAGAACCTCTCACGTTTATGCTCTCACGAGCAAGGGTCAATACAACGTACCCACTTTTAGGCATACTGGCCAAGGTTCTTTTACAAGACCCTAACTGTTTATGCTTTCTACAGAGAAAGGGTCAATACAACGCACCCACCACGTACACTCCCTCTAGATACCTCCTAGAGGACTTACAAGGGGCGAGAAACACCTTAGACCCAATCCTACAAACGAATGATCACAAGGGTCTTTTGGACTTTAATAACTTACAGATAAGCGGATGAGTCCCTTTTAGCTTGTTGTCGAAGATCTCCTCCTTTGTTGATGAAGGGTCTTCTGCTTCCTTAAACCGCAACTCATAAGATGTACCAATGCATGGTGATGGGTTGGGTCAAGGTTGTAATGGAATCTTACTCTATTGAAAGTTTTCCTATAAGGAAAATATAGTGATTCCAATCATTTATGCATTCAAGGTATCCCAGCTTAATAATTTGATATTAAGGTGGTAGCTGGAGGATCCTTGAATGCGAAAGTTCATTCCTCAATCACTCTATTGAATGTCAAAGATGAGGGTGGATTGGAGGATGAACTTCCATGAGAGAAAGGGCTTTAGGTATATGATCTAATATTAAACACTCAAAAGTACTCTCTTCTTTCTCTACCAGTAACTAAAGACAAGTTCTCTATATATAGGCAAAAAGTTCTAATGGATATAAAATGATCACATTTATGATAGAGTTCGATATGATCGAGCAGGTCGATATCATCGAGCATATACTCTCAATTTTATCGACTGGCTGCTTGATGACACAAACTCAAATGTCATATGCTTTTGAAACCTTTTGCCAACTGGTCGAGAAAATTGAAACCTGTGTCAATGTCATCAAATTTTGAACTCTGATTTTATCGACACGAGTATCGATTCCTCGACATTTGAAAATGAGAGAGACAATTCCTTTAAAATATTTCAAGTCAAGGATATGATCGAGGTACACTCGATATCATCAAAATTTGAATGTCGATGATATCGATAGCTGTGTCGATGCATCGATAAATCCAAAGGATTTTCCTGTTAAGCTTGCTAGATAGTTTGTGTCCATTCTCGATGCATTCGACCTAGCCTCTATATCATCGATATTTGAATATCGATTCTATTGAGTGACCCTTGATCCAAGATGAAAACCACCTGAAAATGTTGCTGGAAAACTGTGTCAAAGACCGATATCATCAAAGGCCTTTCGATATCATCAGTTTTTCAATTTCGAGGATATCGAGGAGTACTTCGATATATTGATGGTCTTTATGATTTTCTTTAGAAAAATAGGGACACAAACTCTCTACTGTTGAATTTATCAAGTCAACTTCGATAGACTCGAGATTCAAATTTCGATGATATCAATACATTGATAATTCAGTCCAGAAGTATATATGGTTGCTGGATAACTTTTGTCCTTATTTCGATAGTATCGATTGAGCATCGAGGACATCGACAACATTTCTTAATTATATTAATTAGTTTATTGATAAATCGACAGAGGTAGAAAACTTAGAGATTTTCTGAAAATATGAAAATGTTTTCTAACTAAAAAATTCTATGATATTCTAATCAATTTTAAGGGTTTTTAACTACCTGGTGTTTTAGGACATGGAATGTGAGGCTTAAATTTACTTGTGGTGAGTTCGGACATACATCCGATTGAGGCAGATGGTTGATTGATCTTCCTATAGAGCTTTTCTATCTAGCTGACTTAACACTCACGCTAATTGAAAAATTAGGGCACTTTCAGGGTGTCATGTTCGAAATCACTATAAGCCACCGAGACTTCGAGTATTTCCTCAATAACGCACTGCATTGTCTCGATGAATAAAGAGATGTAGTGATCTGAATGCTTCAATTGTGCTGCTAAGAACATTCTCACATCTTCATCATCTTCAATTCGATGTAGTGATTTATCTTCGAGTATTGCCTCATTAACGCGCTGCATTGTCTCAATGAATAAAGGGATGTAGTGATCCAGATGCTTAACTGTGCTGCTAAGAACATTCTCACATCTTTATCATCTTTAATTATAGTCAGAACAACTAATTTGTTTGTGCAAGGATACAATGCTTTCAACTTAATATCATAATCCTCAGGTCTACTCTTTGCAATCCTATACATTTTCGATAGAAGCTCATCATATGTAGTATCAACGCCCACATTAGTAGTTTTCGACTCTCCACCCTTGTACATGCATCGATTATTTTCGCTTACAAACTCCCCACCATATGAGCATAGGATAATTATCGAAGCGATTTCTGAAAACAAATACAATGATATAACTCGTTTAGTATTCACATGTATAATGTGGATTTGACCAAGTAGTAGGAAATCCACCGTTGTAGTGACTCGAATATGACCGACTTATCAATCAATTTTTCAAAGTTCTTAATTGTAGGGATTTATGCCACTTAGTTCACGATGAATTTCACTCACTTCAAGGTTAATTTCATTCACTTCTAGGGCAGGTTCACTTACGTCACGATGAATTTCACTCACTTCTCGGTCCTAAATTGATTAAAAATGACTGCAAAGTGAGTGAACTTTAGGAAATTGAATTAACCGTGAAGTGAAGAAGAAATGGCGGAATTGAGCATGAGAAGTAAAGGGAATTCACTATGAAATGCATGGAATTAACCGTAAAGTGAAGGGGGAATTGACTGTGAAATGCATGAAATTAACCGTAGAGTGAAGGGGGAATTGATCGTGAAGTGAAGGGGATTGACCGTGAAATGAAGGGAATTGATCGTAAAGTGAAGGGAATTGACCATGAAATGTATGGAATTAACCATGAATTGAAGGGGATTGACTGTAAAATGAATTGAATTGACCATGAAATGCATGGAATTGACCATGAAGTAAAGGGGATTGACCGTGAAATGAATTGAATTGACCATGTAGTGAAGGGAATTGACCGTGAAATGCATGGAATTAATTGTGAAGTGAAGGGGATTGATCGTGAAGTGAAGGGGAATCGCTGGAATTGACCGTTAAATGCATGGAATTGACTGTGAAGTGAAGGGAATTGACCGCGAAATGAATTGAATTGATCGTGAAGTGAGGGGGAATCGCATGGAATTAACCATGAAATGCATGGAATTAACCATGAAGTGAAGGAAATTGACCGTGAAATGCATGGAATTGACCGTGAAATGAATGTCTTATTGAAAAGTTTAATCGTGGTGGTAAGAAATTCAAATTTTCAAACAACACAACAAATGTATTCAATATATAACATTCACAGTCGTATTACAAAAAATGCACTACAAATTCATAATCATATTACAAAAATGCACTATAAATTCATAATCATATTACAAAAATGCACTGCAATTTGATGGTAAAATGCGTGAAATTGACCAAGTAGTGCATGAAGTTGACTGATCAATTTAGTAAATTGACCTGGAACTAAGTGAAATTGGCTGTAAAACTTCATCAAATTGACCGTGAACTTCTTGAAGTTTATTGGATAACTACGTAAAATTGACTTAGCAATGCATGAAATTGACCATGTGGAATTGACCACAGGTAATTTCTTAAGAATTTAAATGTCCTTACCTCCACAACCACCGTATCAGTGAAATCTGTGTTCGAGAAAAAGAATAAGAGTGCATTAATGTGAAACACATTCTTCAGAGAAAAGCCTACAACATTTCATGTTTATCAATGCATTCACGTCCTCTCAAAAAAATGAATGCAGGTAGTCTTGAGTAGAATGGAACGTGGAGATGTAATGTGATATTAGGATGGAGATTCTATGGAGATCTAATGAATAAAATGGGTGAAAAGAAGGAATAGGGATGGTAGAGATGAGTTCGGATGTGTATTTGAGTGTAAGGGAGTGAATAAAGTGAAATTGATAAAGCAGGGGCATTTTTAACCTGTGAAAAGCTGTCCATACAGTTGGGGCTTATTCTTGGAAACTAAAAATAAGTGGGCTTAAAAAGGTTCATGGGCCATAAATGGGTCATACAGTAGGAAATTTCTCATATAAAAATGGAGGCAAATTTCCTGTTAAAGTCTTTCGCAAGAAGTTCGTGAACTAGGATGTTAGGTGGGGCCCACCATGATGTTTGTGAGAAATCTACACAGTCCATCTGTTTTAAGAGCTCATTTTAGGTCATGGGACCAAAAATCAGATGAATCCAAAACTCAATCAGTCCATACGAGAGGAAACATTGGGGATTAAGTGACCGCCGTTTGAAACATTCATATGACCATAAAGTTTCATACAAGGCTAAGTTTCCGGTGTTTTCACTTCATCCCAGTGGAAATGGCCTTATAAATGGTTTAGATGGCATATAAACATCAAGCTAGATCCTAGGAAAATTTTAACCATGGTAAACTCTTTCCTCAGTTTTACCTCTCGTATGGCCGACTTAAGTTTCAGATTCACTAGATTTTTGGTCTGATGTCTTAAAATGATCTGGAAAAATGGATAAGCTATGAGGATTTCTCACAAACATCGCAATGGGCCTCACCTAGCATAGGAACTTCATGTCAAAGGCTTTGGCAAGAAATCCACATCTTATAAAAACCTGAGTTTTTTTCTTACTGTACACCACACTTTTGATCCACGCACCTTATTAAGCCCGTCAAAACTTACCTTCCTAGGCTACTTCCCTGTTATACGATGAAATCTCATTGGACCAAAATGCCCCTGCTTCTTTAGAGTCGTAGCTTTGAAGTTACAGGTCCCTCAAAAACTCCATTTTCTGATTCTTCTTTTCTCTTCTTGATCTTTCACCCTAGCCAAAAAACTCCTAATTTTCTAATTACTTCTCCCCCCTTGTGACTGTCCACCCTAGCAGTGAAACCCCCATTTTCTGCTTTCTTCTCTCCCCTTTTGTGATTGTCCACCCTAGCAATAAAACTCCCATTTTTGGTATACTTTCTTTGGTCCCCTCACATGTCATTTTTGACTTTTGTCAACCAGAGATAAGATGAAAATAATCCCCCCATCAAAGAAGCTTCGAATGACAAGTATATTTCAAACCTTGACTTCATTATGTGGACCCCATCGTATTTTATATGATATATTTGCACGGTCCACAATCCATTTATTTTTTAATTTTTTTTTATGGTATGGCATGTCCTGGTTAATGAGGAAAATTCAATGCTCAAATGGTCCACAATCCTATTATTTTTTTAAAAACATTTTATGGTATGGCATATCCCGATAAATGAGGCAAATTCAATGCTCAAATGGTCCACAATCTAGTTATTTTTAAAAAAACATTTTATGGTATGACATGTCTCGATAAATGAGGCAAATTCAATGCTCAAATGGCCCACATTGAGGCTTTTTTAAACAAAGAACGAAGACCGAGTGAAATAGACCGAGGACCCACTGAGTTAAATTGACCGCAAACTAACTTTTAGTGACCACGAACTGAGTTAAATATACTGCGAACTAAGTTAAATTGACCGCGAACTAAGATAAAATGACCATGAACTGATTTAAAATGACCGTGAACTGAGTTAAATTGACCGGAACTGAGTTAAATTGACCGAGAACTGGGTTAAATTGACCGAGGACTACGTGAAATTGATCAAGGAGTGCTTGAAACTGACATCTTGACCGAGAACCATGTGAAATTGATCGATAACCGCTTAAAATTGACCGATAACTCTGTGAAATTGATCGATAACTGCTTATCACTCACTTATCGGTTAATTTAACTTAGTTTGTGGTCAATTTAACTTAGTTCACCGTCAATTTAACTCAGTTCGCGGTCAATTTCACTAAGTTAGCAGTAAATTTCACGATGTTCGCTGTCAATTTAACTCAACTCTCAGTTAATTCTACAATGTTCAAGGTCAACTCAACTCACTTCATGATGTTAATTTGAAGTAGTTATCAGTCAATTTCACACAGTCCCCGATCAATTTTACTTAGTACCTGATCAATTTTACTTAGTCCGTCAAACATAATCAGTTTGTGGTCTATTCAATTCAGTGGGTGGTGAATTTTAGTTCAATTCAAGGTTAGTTTAAGTTAGTTTGTGGTTAATTTTAGTTAGTTTGCAGTCAATTTCGATCAGTTAGTAGTCAATTTAACTTAGTTTATGGTCAATTTCAGTCAAATCACAGTCAACTTCACTATTTCATGGTCAATTTCATGACGTTCTCAGGCCTAAATGCGATATATAACCTAGAAAATTGACCAATAAGTGAGTGAAATTGGCCGCAAACTTGTTGAATTTCACCCATGAGTCGGCCACTTTGACTTAGAATTCATCAAAATAACCATAAAGTTGCAGAAATTGACTGACAACTTTACGAAATTGATTGATAAATGAGTGAAACAGGCCACAAACTTGTTGAAATTCACTTAGAAGTCGGGCACTTTCACTTGGAATTCGCCAAAAATGACCATTGATTCAGGAAACTGACACTGTATGATTTTTCACCACAACAAATCAACTTTCACAGTATGCTTCATTAAATATTGAACATTATTGCTGATATAATTTCCAATTTATTCTTGTAAATGACAAGCCCTCGCGTAAGGGATTTGGTGCTATATTCTCGAACCTATCATGTAGATGTTTATTGATGTGTTGGTTTGATATCATGAAGAGTTGTTTGGAAAAGAATGATAGTAGATTAAATATATTTAGGTAGTCCCCATTCTCTTTTTTACTACACATTCAATCATTTAGGTTTATAGGAGGTTTGTTTCACTTACTTATTGAGAGATACAGCGGTAATCTTGTATTCAAGATATAGAGAAATCATTAAAAATTTTTGAAGATGGATTTCACTCTAATAATAGGGCTGAAGACTGGTGACCTCTCTATACCCAATATTCATCGTTCCAAGAAGTCAATAAGAGAGAAATACTTTAAGGAATATCCTATCCTAAAGAAACACGTACAAGAGGTGTTCAATAAGATAGTTGATCGCGATAAGCATGAAGATGTCATGAAGGTAACCCTAATATTATGCTTAGAGTGATTTGTTAGGGGAAACGACATAACTATTATGTGCAGTATGGAGTATATCGACCTAGTGGACTCATTGGAAGACTTTAATATCTACCCTTATGGTAGTTTAGCCTTCTAGACAATGGTCGAAGGGATCAAAAGTGTTGTGATAACATCACATGGGTTTCACTACAATGTCAACGGCTACATCTTTCTTCTACAAGTAAGGATTCTTTCCTCATTTATTTAAATTTAGAGTTTATACGAAACTATAGTTATTTAAGACCATATTGCTTTTTTATTATAACAGATATGGGCCCTTAAGAGAGTATTAACCCTTTGAGAATGCATCATTTCATATATTCCCTCCTCAATTCCAAGATTCATACAATATCAAGGATGAAAGGGTTGGAGGTATAAGAAAATTCATCAAATACTCGAGAGTGAAGATGTAAGTCAATTTATATGAAACTAAGTAGTCACTTGTTGAAATATATATATTCTGTACTGCACATGAACATGAAGGATGTTCTCTTACAGACTGAGATAATTCTTACCTTAGAACCCACCATTGAGGAGCTGGAGAAGGAGGCTGTTTGTTTGGTCCATGATAGATCTTACAAAAGATGTTATAAAAGTCCTCTTGTATGTTGAGATTTTATATTTACTTTGATATGTTACATATTTGATATATACATTGCTTCATTTTTTTGGGCATTAAAGATGATGATGATGAAGATATGGAAGAGGGAGAGTGATAGTGAGAGGGAGAAGGAGAGGAAGAGAGTGGTGGTGAAGGAGAGTATGAGGGAGAGGGAGAAGGAGAGGGAGAGGAAGGGGGAGAGGAAGAGAGTGGTAATAAGGAGAGGGAGAGGGAGAGGGAGCGGGAATGAGATTGCAATTGCCAGGAGAGTTGAGGGAGGAGCTGAAGGCGGAGAGGCTTTTGTTGGAGAGAGAGATAGGGAAGAGTTAAATAAAAAAGAAAAGCATATCAATGAGAGGGAACTCATATTAAAAGAGAGAGAGAGAGAGAGAGAGAGAGAGAGAGAGAGAGAGAGAGAGAGAGAGGAATCGATGGAGAGGGAGAGAGAACTAGCACTCAAGGAGAGGGAACTAATGTTGAAAGAGAAGGAAGCCTTGAGGTTAGAGAGGGAAGAGTTGAATGAGAGAGCAGCTTTGAAGATGGAGAGAGAAATGCTATTGAGGGAGAAGGAAGAATCGAGGATGAAAATGAGGTGTTGAAGAAGGAGAAAGAAGAGTTGGAGGAGGGGAAGGTGGATTTGAAGAAGTAGATTAATGCATTTTTGATAGAGAAGACACAGTTTTGGATG
Source organism: Magnolia kwangsiensis (assembly GCA_037074715.1). Lineage (NCBI taxonomy): Eukaryota > Viridiplantae > Streptophyta > Magnoliopsida > Magnoliales > Magnoliaceae > Magnolia > Magnolia kwangsiensis. Next base: position 58,354,511 of record CM073576.1, read on the forward strand.
GAGAAAGAGGAGTTAAAGAAGGAGAAGGAAGAGTTTGAGGAGTGAGAGGAATTGGAAGATAAGGAATAGGGGAACGGAGGGGTGGAGGTTCAACCCGTGGATGCGACAGACGATAATGTATGTGAGAAATCATTGTTGTCAACTCCTGTCTATAAGAGGAGAACGAAGAGGATCCTGAAGCCATCTATCTCCAAGCTTTCTCCATTCATATCCATCTCTGTCGTTTTAATAACTTTATACATCGTCGCCAATTCTGAGAAACCCAACAAATTTTGTACTTCTCTGATACCCTTTCAAGCCAAGATGGATCCATTTAGGGTTATATAGAAGGAGGAACTACAGGAATTTGATAGTTAGGCCAACGCAAACAAAGATGCAACAGATTTTATTTGGTTCAAGACCATATAGGAGAAAGATGCATGGGTTGATAACATGGTAAGTAATTCACATACATCCATCCATGTGTATTTAACTCTTATATTAGACTTGAGCTTAATCATTAAAATTTATTGATTAGGCTATTGACAAATACGTTGATTTTTTGGAGAGAAGGCACAGTTCATTTTCAACTTTATATACTTAGGACTTCAAGTTCTACCCCACATTTTTCTGATAACTGTATAAATTCGATTATGGTTACTTTGTTTTTTATTTATATGATATATATTCTAATTTGGTATTTTATTTATAATAGACATATCTCAGCCTGCAAATGCCGACATTGAGAATGTATTGGGACATAGGCAGTGACTCAGAGCATGCAACATTACAAGTTGAGAAACTCATTGTGAACGACATTGGTAAACCTCGAGAAGGGCACAAGCCTATGTGGCAATATGAATACGTAATGATGTCGTTGTAAGTTATCAATGCTGGATGTACCCATTTCTATCATTTATCTAATGATATCTTATCTTGTCAAACACGGACAAACATACGTACCAGTCAACCACGCCAACAGTCCTCGGTACCTTATGGTTATCCACCCTTAAAAGTGAGAGATTGTTATTCTCGACAGTTTGTATTTGAGGGCAGTCAGTCGATACAGGGAACATATCGAGCTGATGAAGGAGGTCTTACCTATAATATTTAATGTCATGGGAGATATGTTTGTGTTGGACGGGAAGGCTTAGACGATCAGAGAAGATACTTTTATACCAAAGCAGACGAATGGATATGATTGTGGCATATTTGTCACGAAATATATTGACATTTTCTACAGCGATTGAATTTTGACAGGGATAGACTTGGAGAAATTCACTCTCATATTTATCATGTGGGGTCCACTGTGACTATTTCTCAAGAAATCCACTCCCATTAGTTTTGTAGGGCTATGTTAGGCCTTGGGCCAAATTATGGAGTAAGTTAGAGTTCTCAATTGGCCCACATGATCATCTAGTGTAAAGGCTACGTCATCGTCGGAGCAAGTCTATACTTAGAAGTCAATTACGTGTAACCATATGTAACTACTTGATTTTACTTTCATGTGATAGGTGGGGTTCACTATGGTGATCTTTTGGGAGATCCATTCCACTCACCGACTTCAACTCGCTCTGTGGACCCACAAGCCCAAATTTGAAGTAGTTCCGAGCTATTGGTGGGCCACACGTTGAAAGAATGTGTAAATGAAATCTATGTAAAAACCTTTGGTTTCACGTTGCTGTGTATGTGATATGAGTTTTGGATTGTATTATTACAATTATCCCCTTATCCTTTATTACAACTTCCACAGTGAGTATCTCCTAGCTGCATCGTGCAAATAAGATGAAATTTCGCTAACATTTGTTATTTTTCACACTCTTCCTAATGTCTAAATTTGAGCCTTTATCGCTTATGGACGATCGAGATACCACTTCAATGGGTTATATTACTCCGGGTTTTAATACGATATTTACATATGTCTAGTTACAATATTATCCGGTAGTTTGAACCTGTGTTCTAAGATCTTCTAACTGAGTTGGTTTATCCCAATCCTTGGATGACCCGTTTGACGGATCCCGATATGATGGGTGGCTAGATGACCTGCTAAAAATATGAAGACTTGATGGTTGGTAATCTAATGGAGTACATAGATATATGTGTGATCAGTTTTGTAAATGGATGATCATAAAGCGGGTTTCTTGAGTGATTAAGGGTAAGACATATATACCGTTAGATTTGAGTGACTTGTTCACATATGTAAATTCCTCAGATTACAGTTCTAATGGTAGATTAAGCATATTCATAAGTGATGAACAAAATGAATGGATCAGAATCCTGATTTGATGAGTGTACAGATGGATGTAGAGATTAAGTAGCTAATTTATTGTGATCTAAGGGCTGAAACTTGATGTGTATAGATAATTAAGCTTGGTATAAAATTTCACATGAAACATATCATGAGAACCATGTCAATTGGAATTCAGGGGTATAGGTCTATGACATTTTCATAATTATTATTGATCTGTGAGTTTTGAGAAATCTAATGGCTCCACATGATTATGGACACGTTTCTAAGCAATTCTTACAAATGGACATATATATAAATCATTATGGATAGGGAGTTATTTGTCAATTCATTTAAGGGAAAATATATACGTTAAATTACATGATGGAGAGCCTTACCTTGAAATTGATGGTCAGATGGCTTAATCTATGAATGGAGATCAATCCTAATGGTTAGGTTTGTGTCAGGATGAGGATGTAAGGCTAAGATAGTTGGATTGGCATCGTACACGTGACATGTTAAGTAAATTTCTTGGTAACGCTTGAGAACTTTCAATACTCTGGTATTGAAATGTTCGGGGCATTACACTCAAATTCCACTGGATAAGAGAAATCAAATTTTCAGCTAGCCGAATTTTCTTGAAATTCAAAAAGTTGCATTGTTAGAAACTTGACTGAACAAACTTGGGTTGGTCGAATGTCAAGTTCAACTGGCCGAACCTAGAGTCGTGCTAGCCGAACTTGCCATGAAAAATTTGATCATTATGTAAACTTACCCAAATTATGTTGGATTAGTTAAATATAGTTAGGCTGACTGAACCAGAAGTTGGGCTAGTGGAACTTCAGTGTTTTTTTTTTCATTGCATTCGTTATATTTATGGCCATAATTTTAAAACATATATAGAGTGCTTTAGTCTTAAACCATGTAAAATCTTTAAGGCTTGAGATGTTGAGCTATCCTTGAGATATCGAGCCTGTCTTTGATCTTCATGAGTTGCCGAAGAATACTGGAGTGTGCTTGTGATTTATCCGGAACTAAGAAATTTGAAAACACTAAGTGTGCTTTAAATATAAGCACTTACATCATCTCTTTTGGATCGACCAATTTTTTGTCACTATTGTCGGAGACTTCGTTGCGTTTTTCAGGTTAGAGTTTGTTTTGGATTAGGATTAATTTTTTATGCATTTCAAGGTTAGGGTTTTCTCATAAATTTAGGTATTAACATTGCTTTATTATTTTGTTTCACAAAATTTAACTTAGAATCATCAATCAGGTACTATTCTTCCATCCCTCTTACTTTAAATTATTTATTATTATTATTTTTCTATAAAACTTTTAATCTCCCTAAAAGTAGAAGTAAGTTTAAAATTACATTTGAGTGGTTCATACCTAAGTGGGTTCGTGACAACACTCTTTGTCTTCTAAATAAAGGAGGACTAGTTGAATGATTTTCTATCCATCGCCGTATCAGTAAACACCTGAGATCCTCTGAATTGGTCGAGAACATGGCTGAGAATAAACCTAATCGGTGTGTTGAAGAACAAATATAATAAGATGAGAATGATGTGTACAATGGTCTTACATCTAGAACTTTTGGTGATTATTTACAACCAGCTAGGATAGAGCACCCCTGCCTCCATGATTTTTCCATATAATGCATGAAAAGTGGACTTTAATCCAGTTGCGATCTAACTACTTTTAAAATTTAATGGACTAAACTCTAAAATTCTATATCTACATCTCAAGGAGTTTAATGAGATTGTTATTGATCGAACCCAAGGGTTGAAAACCCCAATTGTAGGTCTATGATGTAGTAATAATTCGGTGAGACTGATGTTGAATCCTAAGGGAATGAGGAACACAACTTAGAACTAGTCTAGCAGTAATGGTTGTCTGAGTTTTTAATATAGTGAAATAGAAAAGGGTTCTAAAATAATAAATAAATGACTAAGGATCCAGGAATCCATTCATAGTAATCACAATATCTAATTCACTGATTAAATATATAACTTAATTGGAATCGAAGTCCTATCCTATCCAATCGAAAGATAATTCTATTAAACTCATCATTAACACAAATAACAATATGAATTGATTGAATGATTCTCTCATAAGGCACTCAGATGTTAATCGCATGGAATCAAAAGTTTTTAAAGCACCTTTACGTGACAATAGATCAATCAATTATACAGATTAAATCCTTCTCTAATTTAGGCTAAACAATTGTTAAATCAAGGCATTCATTTTACCTGTAGTGCATAATAAATTCAGAAATAAACAATTTAAATACTTCAAAGTAAAATCCAAATCAATTTCAATCTACTATCATTATTCAAACCATTGTTATTGAATTAAATAATATAAATATTGTGATTAAATTACAAGCTTAATTCCTTAAACTTAGCTAAGAGATTAGCCTAACATGGCTTACATCTTAGAAGAAAAACAAAGAAAACTAAAAATACAAAATAGATTTGATATATCGAAGAAGAATAATGGCTTCATGGACGCTTCATCACCCATAGGTCTTTTTCTCAAGCCCTAATTCATACTTAAAATAGCTTAAATTTCCCTTTAAATAGGAAAAAACCATATCGACTTGAGACTGACTTCAAATTTTTGAACTTTATTATGCTTCGGTTGCATCGATAGTAGCCTTCGATCGCATCGAACATCATTGCGTTTCACCAAATAGGTCTCTTGGTTACTATCAAATTTTTTAATATTAATTTGAAGTCTTTGTTTCCCTTAGGCTACACCGAGCTCTCCTTCGATGATACCAAACCTGGCTTCAGTTGGACTTATGTGTCGAGCCAAATTATCTTTAAAAATTATTATTTCTTGTTGTACTGTTCTGTGCACATTCAATTAGATTGAACTAACCTCAGGTGGCATCGAATAGTTTATTATTTCTAGTAATACACTTTGTTATTTTTCAGGCTTTTCTTCATTCTTTTTCCATGGTTTTCTTGGATCTTTGGCACGTGAATTCTTTAATAATATCCTCCAAATCTTCAATTCTTCATTGATCATTATTTTGAGTTTTAATTTTCTCTCTTAAGCATGTATTCATCTTAAGCTTCCAAATCATCTTGCACATAAAAAACATTTATAATTAAATTAAATTAACACATAATTACAACTGAAGCTAGTGCAATTGAGGGAATAAATATGTAATATTAAGACGTTATCACACCCCCAACTAGCATTTTGCCGGTCACAAGAAAAAAATCCAAAAGATATTTTGAAACCAATTGAATAAATTTCCTATAAACTCAAAGCAATTTTTTAAAACAATCTTAATTATAAAAATCCTAAATATGTTAATGGAAAGTACTACTTCCACCTAAACTCCAGAACTTGGTAAATATTCTAATCAAGTTCAAAGCATTAATCCTATAATTAGAAAAAATTTAGACATTGAGTTTCATGAATACATACTGAAATCTAGACTTAACACAATTAAAGGTTTAGTTATCTACATTCATGATAACATTGATAATCAAAAGAGTATTCAAGATAACCAAAGCCTAAATCGAAACTTAGCTTACAGTTCAACACTCCACTCTTCCAGCTTTTGATTTTTTCCATCAATGACTTTCATACTATTTTCAAACTTTTCTTTCTTTCCACAACAATCCTTACATGGAAGTTTTGATAGGTTGCCTTTTCTTACGACAACTATTTGTTGAGGGGTATTATGTAAGACCCGTATCCTTGCCCGTACCATTCCATATACCTTCGCGGTCCTCCCGGTCGAATTTCGACGACCTACGATCTGTTATTGGCGTTAGCGCACGATCCGGAGTCGTGTCTCGCATTCCACATTCGGCTCAACTCGAGACTTATACCCTTACGACCACGCTGTCGCCGCGGTTCCAACGCCGCGTCTCGCTCGCTAAGGCAATACCCGTGCCAGGATATGTGGGCCTGCGTTCAGTTCGAAAAAAAAAACTGCGCATCACAATTCCCAAGAGAATCTCTACCCTAGGTATCACATCAATCCATTAATGAGAGTCAAGTACACAACCTTACCTATCCATTCCTTTTTCACCAACAAGGAATGTCACACACTACTCTTTTCACCCAAAAGTCAACAAAAACCGTCACCCATCACACCCATTCCTCTCCTTTCTCATTATCTCTCTCTCTCTCTCTCTCTCTCTCTCTCTCTCTCTCTCTCTCTCTCTCTCTCTCTCTCTCTCTCTTTCATTCTCTCTCTCATTTTTCCTCCAAAGAAACCCACGTCCATGTGAGCTCCATGAGAAAAAAAAACCTTGAGTGGCCCACCTTGTACCTCTCATCTCCACCATCCAAAGAACATCTTGATCGTTAAAATCATCTCTTTGGTGCTCTAGATCGTGTTGGCGGATGAAGGAAGAAGAAATCAAAGGTGGGTGCTTCTCTTTTCCCTCTGTCCTTCTCTTTTTTTTCCTTGATTTGTGGCCCACCTGATGATGTATGTAACATCTAGACCGTCCATCCAATGGGATCGGTCCACCTTGCTGCCCATCATCTAGCAGCCTTGCTGTCTGATTTTTTTTGGGCCGGTCTGGCTAGGGAAAATCACTAATATCAGCTTAATCTGTGGGGTGACCCACCCTTCTGTGGACTCCACCATGCATACATGCTATCCATGCCGTTCGTTCATGGACTGGACCCCACTATGCTGACGTCCAGCAGCATGGTTGCTGCCTGGACCACCTGGAGCAGGCCCTGAGGGAAGGAACATAAAGATCAGTTTGATCGGAAGTGGGGTGGCCCACTCACGTGTACCCCATCATGATGTATCGTATCCATGCCGTTCACCCGTTTGATCCAGACCGTCCAGCCATCTGGACGTGTTCACGGACCCCACCTTTAATGAAGTCCATCCTCCCGGCGTTGGAAGTCACCGTGATGTATTTGTTTATACAAGCCGTCCAGCGTCCCTGGACGCTGGACTGGCAGCGTTAATACGCTGTTTGAAAAAAAAAAAAGAATGGAAAAGGGTATTTTTGGGAGGGCTTCCCATGTAGGCCCCACCTTAATGTATGTATTCAATCCACACCGTCTATTCCATTTCCAAGTTCATTTTAGGTGTTGAGCCCAAGAATGAGGTCAATCCGATGATCAAGCGGGCCATACCATAGAAAATGGGTTTTTTACCCTTCAAAGGCTATTAGGGCCCATCTTGTTGTTTCTACACGCCAAATAAATGCCAAACATTGTATTTTTCGGTATTTTTAGGCCCTAGAATCTAGTGAGAGGAGCGAATTTCCTAGGAGTGGGCCCCACATGTGATCTTTTTCAACAACCAAAAATTAAAAAAGGATGCTGCAGCAGGCGCTGCAGCTGGCAGCACTGGGCGGATGGACTAGCCACCCACGGCTACTGCCATGGGCCCCACCATGATGTATATGTATCATCCACGCCACTCATTTGGCGGGCCGCTCCCTGAAGCGGGTCCCATCCAAAAATGAGGCCGATCTGACGCTCGAGTGGCCCACACTGTGGGAAACAGTGGGATTGAACCTCTACCATTAGGACCCTTTTGTGGGCCCCAGAAGTTTTAGATCAAGGTGAAATTTGTGCTTTCCTTTCTTTCAGGTCCGTGTGACCTTGTCAACAGGCTGGATGGAAAATATATATTACGGTGGGCCCACATGGGACCCACAGTGATGTATGTATTTTATTTACACCGTCCACTGACTGTGGATGGTGGCACCACCATGATTCATGTGTTCTATCCGCACCGTCCACACTGGACAGTGGGACCCACCTGGCTGTAGTGTGTGTATGTATATATACATATATTATATTATATTATATATAATATTGTATATATTATATATTATATATATATGGATTATATAATATATATATGATAGTGGGCCGTTATGTGCCGTTATGTGGACCCCCACCATGATGCATGGGCTGTGTCCAAGCCTTCCAACCATTTTCAAAGATCATTTTATGGCTTGAGACTAAGAATGAGTCAGATTTATGGTTCAAGTTGGCCCACCTTTGATATGCATGAGGCCCATTGTTGAGGCCCACCTTGAGGTGTATGAGGCCCATGGTTGAGGCCCACCTTTGATATATATGAGGCCCACTGTTGAGGCCCACCTTGAGGTGTATAAGACCCATGATTGAGGACCACCTTTGATATGTATGAGGCCCATTTTGTTTTATCTGGAGCCGTTGTTGAGGCTCACCTTGATATGAATCTAAGGCCCAATTAGTACGGCCCAATTGGTGTGGCCCATTTGAGACAAATAAGGCCCATATGACGGGGCCCACCTGTTCGAATCTGAGGCCCATGGGCAAGGCCCATTGTGATATGCATTAGGCCATCACTTGATGTATTCGAGGCCCAGGTATGTGGCCTATTTGATGTATGTGAGACCCATGTGTAGGGCCACATGCTGTGTATTGAGGCCCATGTGCAGAGCCCACCTGTTGTGTATATGAGGCCCTAAGAAGTGGCCTAATGTGATGCACATGTAGCCCTTGTATGAGGCCCATTGCGATGCATATTAGGCCTCTGTGTGAGGCCACGGGCCCACTGTATGTTCAGCCCCATGTGGGCCACTCCTTGGAAGCAATGTTGGTTAAATGTCCGTATTATGACTCTCCCTTGGGCCCATTGATGGGCCCATACTTGTAGTATGTAGGCCATCTAGGTTCATCTTCATTATGATCAGGGCCCATCTGTTTGTATTTTGGCCCATGTGATAGGGCCCACCTTGTAACGTGTTGCTCCCGCTGTTCATTCACGCGGCCCCGACGTGATGTACGTGTTTTATCTAAGTTGTCCCGTAATGGGCCCCTTTAGAATAAGTAGGGCTCAACCCATTATGATGTATTCAAGGCCCTAGGTTATGGCCCATTACGATGTATGTAAGGCCTAAATGGTGTGGCCTATTAGATATATACATGAGGCCCATGTGATTAGGCGTACCTTGATGTACCTTATGGCCCATCCGTTATGCCACTTTGATTTATTTATGGCCGTTATTGAGGCCCACCTTGGTATATATATGAAGCCCATTGGAAAGGCCCATGGACACGGTCCACTTGATGAATATAAGGCCAATTAGTGCAGTCATTGATGTAGCCCAGTTGATATATATGAGCCCATTGGTGCGGCCCATGGGCGGGGTGCACCCGTTTGTATTGTCAGGCCCATGTTTAAGACTCATGTCTAAGGCCCATTGTAATGTATATGCTGCCCGTGTATGGGACCCATAGTGATGTATATGCGGCTCATAGATGAGGCCCATTTGTGCGGCTCATTGATGAAGCCACTTGATGTGAATAAGGCGCATGTGTAGGGCTCACCTATTGTGTATTTAGAGCTCATGGGCGAGGCCCATTGTGATGTATTCAATGCCCATGGGACATGACCCATTATGATGTATTTGAAGTCCAGGTATGAGGCTCAATATGATGTGTATTAGGCCTCATGTGAGGCCGTGGGCCACTATATGTTTTGCTCCATGTAGGCCACTGCTTGGGAGCAATGTTGGTTGAATGTCCACATTGATGGGCAATGACGGTTAGATGTCCTCATTGTGACCTTCTCTTAGACTTTGTTAGGCCCATTCTCTTCGTGGGTTAACCCAAATAAGTGGGCCCCATTCACCATAGACGGATGGTTCCGTGCTATTGGATTTGGTATAACCACGGCCAAGAGCCGATCTTTACATTGTGGTTGATTGTTATCCATCTATGGACCCCGCCTTGTATATATGGGGGTTGTCGGTGCTGACTATTAATGTTGATTTTTGGTGCTGATTATTGTGGCTGATTATCGATCGAGACCGATTATCGTGGCCGATTACCGATTATGATTGTCATGGCCAATTAATCGATTATCGTGGCTGATTGCCGATTATGATTGTCGTGGCCGATTGGCCGACTATCGATCGAGGCCAATCATCGTGGCCGATTGTGAATTCTGATTGTGATGTACATTCTGCCCGTGTTAGAGTCCCATTATGATATGTTTATGGCCTATGGGCAAGGCCCATTGTGATATGTATTAGGCCATGATGCATGGCCCATTTGATGTATTTAAGACCCATGTGTAGGACTCATATGTCATGTATTCAGGGCCCATGAGCAGGGCCCACCTATTGTGTATGTGACCCTCGAGTAAGGCCCACTGTATTGTATATTAGGCCTTTGCGTGAGGCCGTGGGCCCATTATATGTTTGGCTCTAGTGGGCCATCCCTTGGGGGCAATGTTGGCTAAATATCCACATTGTCGAAGCCAATTGTCGAGGCCGGTTATTGATACCGATTATGAGTATGTGACTGCATAATATCATGATATATGGCCATATGCATCATCTGCATGTCTGTTATGCGATATGATTGACCATTGCATATGTCATAGTGATGGTTGTTATGAGACTCCCTGATAGGCGGTGATTGTCTCACATGAGCGTACGATATGCGTAGGATTGATGCATGATTGGATTGTATGACTCATGCATCTCGCATTGTGTGTTGTGATTACTATATGCCCTAGCGACATCAGGGTTGTAGCCTCCACAGGCATATCGTGGATGGCCAGATGGAATACCGAAAATCTGTTCTACATGGGGTGCCATAGATATCCCTGGGTGAAAGTCCCTAAACCCTCTTGGTTTTAGAGGTTGCTCTAACGTATAGACCGAGTGGGTAGATGAGCGCCGAGTGCCGATTACCAATGTCTGCGCTCTCCACTGTGTCGTGGTCGGTTGGAAGGGGGTGTGGCCTTACCTTCCCGAAAGGAGGGGATAATGCTAGGCTGAGTCTGACCAGCTCGAGAAATGGGTCCGCTATTGACGAGCCGGGCCCGATATTGGCAGGCGGATAGTGAGGTCTCTTCCACTCACCTTGTTGCTCGCGATGGGGCGGCAATCTGGTATGGAGTGTAATAGACCCTGGTGATTTCCCAAAGAGGAACCGTACTGATATGTAGACTTATTGAGTAGGAGTTGTATGCTCATTCATTCATTCATTCACTATCCACTCGGGCTGGTGGTGCGCAACTAATTATTGCGTACCTTCGTTATGGCAAAGATTTCGGTTGGGCGCGCGACTAACCTGAGATCAGGAGTTTACCATGATGAGTTTGACTATCCAAATTTAGGTATGGGACTGGTTTGGATAGAAGTCCATTGTGGTGGACCCCGTAGCCTTCGATACTACGTACTATCATCCCGACTTCACACTCCAGCATGGTCATTTCATTCGCATCGCATATTGTATTGCATCCGCGGGCATATGGTATTTTGGGTTGCTAAGTTTCCGCACTTATATGGCCTAGACAGATTTAGCAGGATTTGTATATTGCATTACATCCTCGGCATCTGATATATGACTCTTTAGTACATAATTGTTTTATATTACATATTCTGATATTGATTGATTTATGAACTTATTCATACTTCCGCTTACTCTGTCATTGTATGATTTATGATCTTGTCAGTATTTCTGCCTATTTTGATAATATAAGATTTATGAATTACCAGTAATTTTGGTATTGTATGATGATGGTATTATATTGAATACTTGACACTTACTTTGTGCACACACTTACACCACCCTCTAAGCTTTATATAATCTTATGCACAATAGATGCGTGCAGGTGATGTTAGGTTGCAGCCCTGTTGACCTTGTAGCGTGCAACGGTCTTCTGGAGCTTGATTTTCGATTTATGTATTTTCCCTTCAGCATTGTACTCAAATGATTATATTAGTGGATATGTGATGATGATGTTGCTTTTGTGATTTGGGTAATCTTGTGATTATGCTTATTACGATTTAAATGTATACAAAAAAAAAAAATCCTCCTTGTCGGATCCCAGGATCGAAATCTGGGGTGTAAACGCTAGGAGCCGAGAATGGGGTACTATGGAGGCTGTCGGCACCGGATTCGGCAATCGGGATTCCTGTGAATCCGATTTTCGAGTTTGGGGCGTGACATATTACTTCTTTTTTTCATTGAACAAGATGGAAAAATTCCCTAGGCTTAGATGCTATCGTTCTCAATAATCATGAAGTTAACAATTCAATTTCAAACTTAGACTTTAATCTGTAAGCTAGATGTGACATGTGAATTCATGACTCAATTAATGTTTAAACTTCCAATTAAAAGATTATAAACTTGAAACATAACTTTAAAATATATCAAATAACTAAAATTTAGGTTTCAAAAATCCACAACATTAAATATTTTATCATTCTAATATCTGGATTATCTTAAGAATCAATTAGATTCAAAGAAAATTTTTTAATTTTTGAAAAAAATTACCTCAAAAATTTAGAAAATTCAGCACAAATGAAAAAATTTTCAAAGGAAACCTACCGCCAACTTGAATTCTACATTGTCCTCAATGTATAAAGATATGCGATAAAAAAAAAACATGAGAGTAATGAAAATAAAGATGAGTAGATTAAAAGGTACCCAAAAGGCGACAGATAGATAAGTTAGGGAAAACTTCCTATTAATTGGTATTTCAATAACTAAAATAAACTAATAAATCAAACTAATCCTAAGAAAGCAATTAAATCTCCTAAATCTAAGAAGTAATTGGAAAAAACTACTCATTCTAGATAGATGTTTTCCTCCTTTGACTAGTATCTCAATAAATTTCTCAATATGCTTCTCAACAAGATCATTTAAAAGCCATTTTTACAATAGGCTTGTTGTCTGGACTATGTATGTCTAGAGAAATTTATAAACCTTAGCAAAATATCTTCTTTTAATACCTCAAGGTATCTACGTTTTATAGAATTCACTTGTGGTAGAAAAAAAAATTCAATATTATTATACCATGATGAATCAAAGAATATAATTAATTAAAATTTAAAAAAATTATTTTATTGATGTAGTCTCTACAAATTTCAAAGTTTTAGTTTCCAATTCTAATCTAGCTTCTCCACCTTTTATGATAAATATTCTGGATCTGTGGAAGGAGCACTTTAGAACAATGATTCACTCAGTCAGTGTCGGGCACTAGGGTAGAGTCTGGCAAGGCATTCATTATATTTGAAATTTTGTGAAATATGGTAATTTGTTGTAAATGATGTCTTATGAAACATTCCGAGTGAAATGATGTAATTTGTTATAAATGATGTCTTATATATATATTTTTAAATTTGCAGTGAATGATGTCTTTTAATACTAATTTCATTATGAATGGTGATTTGTTTGTGTATTAGTTTAATTCATCTACTTCATGGTGAATTTCCTTGACTTTGTGGTGAATTTGACTCATTTCGCGGTGAAATCCATTCAATTCATCCACTTCGCGGTGAATTTCCTTTACTTTGCAGTTAATTTCCTTCACTTTGTGGTGAATTTCACTCATTTCGCGGTGAAATTCATTCAATTCATTTACTTCGCAGTGAATTTCCTTGACTTCACGGTCAATTTCCTTCACTTTGCGATTAATTTAACTCATTTCATGGTGAAATTCATTCAATTCATCTACTTCGTGGTGAATTTCCTCGACTTCACAGTCAATTTCCTTCACTTCGTTGTTAATTTCACTCATTTCATGGTGAAATCCATTCAATTCATCTACTTCATGGTGAATTTCCTAGACTTCGCAGTCAATTTCACTCATTTTGCGGTGAAATTCATTCAATTCATCTACTTCGCAGCAAATTTCCTTTACTTCACAGTCAATTTCCTTCACTTCGCGATGAATTTCACTCATTTCATGATGAAATCCATTCAATTCATCTACTTCACAGTCAATTTCCTTCACTTCATGGTCAATTTCCTTCACTTCAGGGTGAATTTCACTCATTTCGCAGTGAAATCCATTTAATTCATTTACTTTGTGGTTAATTTCCTTCACTTCGCGGTGAATTTCACTCATTTCGTGGTGAAATCCATTTAATTCATCCACTACATGGTCAATTTCCTTCACTTCGCGGTGAATTTCCTTAACTTTGTGGTGAATTTCACTCATTTCATAGTAAAATCCATTCAATTCATCTACTTCATGGTCAATTTGCTTCACTTCGCGGTCAATTTCATTCATTTCGCAGTAAAACTATTCAATTCATCTACTTCGCGGTCAATTTTCTTCACTTCACAGTTAACTTCCTTCACTTCATGGTGAATTTAACTCATTTCACGATGAAATCCATTCAATTCATCTACTTCGCGGTCAATTTCCTTCACTTCGCGGTCAATTTCACTCATTTTGCAATGAAATCCATTTAATTCATCTACTTCGAGGTGAATTTCCTTCACTTTGCTGTGAATTTCACTCATTCTGTGGTGACATCCATTTAATTGATCTACATCATGGTGAATTTCCTTCACTTCGTGGTCAATTTCCTCTTGTTCGTGGTGAATTTCACTCATTTCGAGGTAAAATCCATTCAATTCATCTACCTCGCGATCAATTTCCTTCAGTTCACAGTCAATTTCCTTCACTTTGTAGTGAATTTCACTCATTTCACAATGAAATCCATTCAATTCATCTACTTCATGGTCAATTTCCTTCACTTCACGATGAATTTTATTTACTTCGTGGTGAATTTCCTTCATTTCGCAGTCAATTACATTCACCTCATCTACTTCACGATGAATTTCTTTCACTTCGCAACGTATTCCATTCACTTCATGGTGAATTCATTCACTTCATGGTGAATTTCTTTCACTCCAAGATTTGTAATATGAACATTTGATCCAACGTACGCATGTGGCCAACCTCATGAGTGAATCAACCTAATTTTTGTGCTAGGTCACCTTCATGGTGCAACCATCCATTCAAATAGGTTAGATTCCATTCACACATGCAACATTGCTAGCTAAGTGCTAGTTGGAAAATAACTTTATTGTCCAACTAGCTGTGTGATACCTCTTTCATAAATAAAATGATAATTATATTGCAATTCTGTTGCTATCTAGATTCCAAATAAACCTTAAAGGACACAGTTGCATTTGATTTGATTATCAAATGTAATCAACGAGTATTTGTTGTTAAAAGACATGTAGAAGTGTTGGTACAAGACATTGATATGAAGTGCAAAATTTAAATGCCTCAAAGTACTTAATGGGATTCAACCAATCTTAATGACTTAAAACGACATAAATGAATATATTATCAGAATCATCAACTGAGCCTTATACTAAGCAACCGGGGTTAGGTACAATAATCATATTCCACCATTCCACATAGTCCATTGGGTTTTCATAGGCTCTAGGTCCACACCATTTAAGTGTTGACA
Organism: Magnolia kwangsiensis; assembly: GCA_037074715.1. Classification (NCBI taxonomy): domain Eukaryota; kingdom Viridiplantae; phylum Streptophyta; class Magnoliopsida; order Magnoliales; family Magnoliaceae; genus Magnolia; species Magnolia kwangsiensis. The sequence continues at coordinate 58,369,943 of CM073576.1, forward strand.
AAAGAAGAACTCAAAAAGGCATCATAAAGTGGGGTTGAGTGTCAATGAAAAGAAGCTGAAGAGAAGTGTAATGTGTACAGCTGTATGGTTGGAGTTGAGAATCAAAAGTTCCAATAGAGTGTCCCTACATGCAATTGATTATCAACGTCATGCATTGTCCTGCTGGGCCCGCTGACATGTAAAGAATTTACAAAACTAGATCATTGGAGCACCAGACGATGATGGTACTACTGCTCAGCCTGTCCAAATGGCAGCTATACTGCCACCGACCGGCAGTAGTGTCACCGCTGTCTGTTCGTTTTACATGCCCAAATTGGGGTGGGTCCCACAACCTCACTAACGACTCTTCTAAAACCCTCTCTCACAACCCATACTCTCATTTTCACTCTTTAATCTCACCCCAAAATCCTCAATTCCTACCCCCAAATCCCACATTTTTCACACCACCCAACTTCCAAATCCATCACAACTTTCTCTTCTTCTAAAACCTTCTCTTCCACCATTTTCTCACAACCCATCTACCATTTCTACCCCAAAATCCATCTTCTTTTCACACAACCCATTTTCCAAATCCATCACAACTCTCTCTTCTTCTAAAACCCTCCCTCACAACTATTCTCTCATTTCCATTCTCTAATCTCACCCTTAAAATCCCACATTTTTCACACAACCCAAGGTCCAAATCCATCACAACTCTCTTTTCTTCTAAAACCCTCTCTTACACCATTTTCTCATAACCCATCTACCATTTCTACCCCAAAATCCATCTTCATTTCACACAACCCATTTTCCAAATCCATTTCAACTCTCTCTTCTTCTAAAACCCTCTCTCACAACTCATTCTCTCATTTCCATTCTCTAATCTCACCCAAAAATCCTCCATTCCTACCCCAAAATCCCACATTTTTCACAACCCATCTTCCAAATCCATTTCAACTCTATCTTCTTCTAAAACCTTCTCTCACAACCCATCTTATTCTCCCATCATCCTCATGGGATTCATCACAATATTCACATCGTTATTTTCCATCCTTTTGATTATTTCACTAATGGGAAAGAATAGAATGGTGAGCCCTGCAGCACGGTCATCGAGGAGAGACTCCTTAGAAGAGTCTTTCATCATCACGGACCAAAAGAAGGGTGAGGAGGGCTGCTGACAATGAAGTGGGTCCTTCATCGCCACCTATTTGAAGAAATTCCAAGAGGACCAATGTTAATGTAGCGAATGATTCACCACCACGTCGTGAGAGGAGGTCGAAGAGGGCTAATTATTAGAATACATTGTCTTTGGATGTGGGTCAATATCATGATCAAGAAGTTATCTTCGAAATCACGGTAGGGGACATGCTATTTGGCGAGAACAACGTGCTAGATCGACTCTTGCATGTTAGTTGGGCACCTTCTTTTCAAGGCGACTATCGGGCACTGAGGATGATATAAGGTACTTTTATTCTCAAATCGGCAGCCCAATGCCAAAACCACTCGAATTTGATATTTCATTCAGAGATCGAGTACAAACCATCGGTGTACGAGACATTGCAAACATACTTGGCATGTCACGGGGAACGGTCTATATTGGGAAGGTGAAGGACTTGAACACGCCGCAGCACAGGAATGAGCTTAACACTCACTTGTGTGGCAAGCCCATTCATTGGAGGAGAGGTAGTAGTTTCAGAGACACAGAAATGACACCAATTTTTTGATTGTTGCATTACATTTTCACATATAATGTATATTCGAGGGCAGGAAATCGCATGGAGATTTTCGTCTACGAGGAAAAAGTAATGTGTCAGGTATCGTGTGGGGTGGATGTGTGCCTGCCCTCAATTATCCTTTACAATATAGTGAAGGCCACGAGGTCAAACAGAAGCATATTGGGTCTCCCATTTGGCTGCCTGATTTGTAAGATAGCCCGACATTATGGGTTCAGGGGGTCTAGTAGCCTAGTTCAGCCAAAAAGGGTGATAACCGAAGACACGTTAAACTGCATGCAATGTGGCCCCAAGCAAGAAGCACAATAGTTGGAATAATTTAGGGACAAGATAGATGAAGAAGAAGAGGGCAATGAAGAAGAAGAAGAGAGTGATGATGCGGATCAAGTTGAGGATGAGGTTGATGAAGGAGATCAAGCTGAGCAAGAAGAGGGTGAGGATGCAGGTGAGGTGCTCGATACACATCTGGGCTTTGATGAGTGTTTAAGGGCGCTCGAGGCTAGTATGATTGAGATTAAAAAAGATCAACACTGCAAGATGTGGAGTATGCAAAAAGAGGGAGCACCCCCTCCCTCACTGGACTCGGACTCCTAGTAAGGAGTTGTAATGGACATGGACACCCTCTCTCATGGGACTCCGTCTCACAGTAGGGAGTTGTGATGGATATGGAGCCCCTGCCTCACTGGAGTATGCAAGATAGTCACTCGTATGTTTGGTTGAAGTAGTTAAACTTATTTTCCTTTTTCTAGCATGTAATAGTTAAGGCATGTATTAGTTAGGATGTAGTATTCTCTTTTGTAAGCAACTTGCAATTTCCATGTTTCTTTTGAAGTTATGTGGCGACCTATGTTTTGAATATCTTCTTATCCTTAATGAAAGAAGATTTTGGGTTCCCCTAAATTGTGGCAGTGTCTCGTGTTCTTATGATGATGAATTGGGTTGTGTAATGGCAATGATTCCAATGATAAATCGGGTCAAATGGAAGAGAGTTGTGATGGATATGGACTCGACGCCTTCTATTTGAATGATAAAAATGATAAAAATAGATTGACAAAGAACATGTGAAGAGACTGAAATTCACCACGAAGTGAATAAAGTTAATGGAGTTCACCGCAAAGTGAGTGATCTTAAAACCGTGAAGTGAGAGAAATTCATTGCGAAGTGAATGAAATTCACCTTGAAGTGAATAAAGTTCATGGAATTCACCACGAAGTGAGTGAAATTCACCCTGAAGTGAGTGAAATTGACCGTGAATTGAATGAAATTCACCACGAAGTGATTGAAATTCACCGTGAAGTGAACATATTCATTTCACAATATAGTATTTATTTAAAGTCTGAATCGTAGTGGTAAAAAATTTACAATTTTAAAGAAAGCAACAAATGTATTCGATTTATAACATTCCTAGTCATATTACAAAAACTGTATTATAAATTACATTATTCCGAAGGTATTGGAAATGTCATGTCCCAAATTCAAAAACTGGGCTCACAAAATTTTCGATCACCAAATTCGGTATTAATAGCCTCCGTAGTACCTCATTCTCGGATGCCGGTATCTATACGCTAGATTCTGATTCCGGGATCCTACAAGGAGGATTTTGTAACGTACATTTAACTCGTAATAAACATAACCACAAGTTTACCCAAATCACAAAGGCAACATCATCATCGCATATCTACTAATATAAATAGTTGAATACAATGCTAAAAGGGAAATAAATATATCAAAAATTAAAGCTCTAGAAAATAGTTGTATGTTCCAAGCTCAACGCTGCTGTGACCTAACGCCACCTACACACATCTATCGTACATAAGCTTATAGAAAGCTTAGAAGGTAGTGTAAGTACTTGCGATGCACATGCCAAGCATATAGATATTAGAGTAAGCGAAAATACTAGCAATACATAAATCGTACAATATCAGAGTAATGTAGAAACATGCTGGTAAGTTCATAAATACCATCAGGATCATTCAGGCCATATACATGCAGAAATATAGTAACCCAAAATGTCATATGCCGTGGATGTAGTATGTGATATGCGGTGCGAATGAAATGACCAAACTAGAGTGTGAAGTTGGGATGATAGTACGTAGTATCGTAGGCTACTGGGTCTACCACAAGGGACTTCTATCGAAACTAGTCCCATACCTAAATTTAGATAGTTAGACTCAATGTAGTAGACTCCTGATCTCAGGTTAGTAGCGCACCCCAATTGAAATCTTTATCATTGTGAAAGTACACAATAATTTGTTGCACACCACCAGCTCGAGTGGATAGTGAATGAATGAATGAATGAGTATGTAACTCCTACTCAATAAGTCCATGTATTAGTACTGTACATCTCTGGGATTCTCACTGAGGTCTATTACACTCTATGCCAGTTTGTCGCCCCTATTCAATCGCATAACTAGGCAAGTAGAAGAGGCCTCACTATCTGCCTGCCAATATCGGCCCAACTCGTTAATAGCGGACCCATTCCTCAAGATGGTCAAACTCAACGTAGATATTTCTCCCTCACTCAGGCGGGTAAGGTCATGCCCCCTTCCAATTGACCACGACACAGTAGGATACGCGGCCTAAAGGTATACAGCCCTCGTGCGCTCATATATCCACTCGGTTTAGGCGTTGGAGCAACCTCTGGTACCAAGAGAGTTTAAAATTTTTTTCCCAAGGACATCTATAGAGCCTGTATGCTAGAACCAAACATTTTTAGTATCCTATCTGGCCATCCACGTTATGCCTGTGGAGGTTACGTCCCTGATATCGCTAGGGCATACAGTAGTTATATCTTAAAATGTGAGATGCGTGAGTCATACAGTCCAATCATGCATCAATCTTGTGCATACCATGTGCTCATGTGGGATGACTTCACCCTTCAAGGAGTCCTATGAACAACCCACCCTATGGCATATGCAATGGTTAACCACATCTCATAACAAATATGCAGATGATGTGTATGGGCATGTATCATAATGCTATGCTGTCACATACTCGTAATCAGCATTGATAATTGGCCTAACGAGGCTTAAGGGAAGGTTACAATGTGGATATTTAACCATCATTACCCATTAATGTGGACATTTAACCAACATTTCTCCCAAGGAGTGGCCCTCATAGGGCCAAACATATAGTGGGCCTATGGCCACACACAAGGGCCTAACATATATCACAATGGGCCTCACTTAAGGGTCACATATATATCACATTGGGCCTCACTGCATGGGCCTCATATTCATTAATGGGCCGTATTGCATGGGCCTCACTCATGGGCCGTGTAAACATCACATCGGGCCTCATACATGGGCCCCATATACAGCAAGTGGGCCTCACACATAACAATGGCCCTCCCACACGGGCCTAATATACATCTCAATGGCCGCTCACATGGGCCTAATACACATCACAATGGCCCCATCGCCTGTCCCTCAAATGCATCACAATGGGACTCATCACTTGGGCCTAATAAACATCACATTGGGCCTCACTCATGGCCACGTATACATCACATTGATGGGGGCCGTGAAGGTGCATGAAATACACTCACACATATGGCTAAGCTCTTGTGTAGGCATGCATTCAAATAATATTACCCAAGGAGTGCTTACTTGACCTCAAGCTTCGCACATGCCTTCCTACCATGGTTTAGTTCCTACACGGATTAGGTGTGCACCCCATATATGTCACATATGCATTCAATATAACCCATCACTCATGCATGTATAACACATAACGTGGTGTCATGCACCTTATAATACACTCATCATATATGTACATGCTCATACAATTATTACAAGCACTAAATAGTCATGCATCTCACGTGTACATAAACACATGTCATGCATTCAAGTCATTCAACGTACTATGCATACATGCAATCTGTCACCCACAAATAGTATGGGCCCACTTCACTACTAGATGGTGTTCTATGGATCCACGATGTTGCATGTATCTTATCTAAGTGGACGGTGTAGATATAATACATACATCACTGAGGGGTCCACATCCTCAGATGGATAACTTGGACTAAACACGTACGACATGGTGGGCCCTACAGATGGACAAAATGCTTAGAATACATACATCAGGCCCATTGTCCATTTCTGGATGGTGGGATGCAATACATACCTTAAGGTGGCCACGAGGGTGGGGTTTACGTCCCAGCAAGGGATGGACAGTTAGGATAAAACCCATACCTCATGGTGGGGTCCACGTCCTAGTCAGTGGACGGTTGGATGGAGTGGATAGAACAGGTGCATCAAAGGTGGGTCCCGCTGTCAGTGGAGGGTATGGATAAACATAGACTCACATGACTTGCTAATGTCATGTATAGCAATATATAGCTGCGTGAGTTACACTATCCTATCCGTGTCACGGTGGTGGGTCCTACGTGGGGCCCACCATAACGTTTATTGTCCATCCAATTTGATCATAAGGTCATAAAGACCTGAATTGGGAGTTAAAACAAATTTCATATAGATCCAAAACTCCTGTGACCCGAAAAAAGTTTTAAAGGTAGACGTTCAATCTCCTGCTTTTGTAGTGTGGACCACCTAAGTTCCGTATACCTCTAAATTTTGGGATATCCCAATAATTAAAGGGGACCCATCACATGGACAGTCTAGATGTTCAACACGCATCATGGTGGGTCCTGTGGTGAGGCCCACTAATTTTTCCATTAAACAGCGAGACGCTGCTTGCTGCAGCGTCCTTTGGATGTTGGCAGCAACAACGTCAACTTCCTTCTCTCTCTTTGTTTTTTCTGGTTTTCTCACAGTTTTTCATAGGTGGGGCCCACATCAGGAGAATCCACTTTGCTGGTTGGATTCTTGGACTCGGGATAGGTCTAACAAGCCCCATATCGAATATGTTTCGATGTGTAGAAACATCATAGCGGGCCTAAACAATTAATATCACCAAAAACCATTAGTTTCCACAATATGGCCGCCAGAGATTCGGTTGGTCTTCATTTTTCGGCTCAACAATTGGACGGTGTGGATTGAATATATACATCAAGGGTGGGGCTTGTTGTGGGTCCCACACTCCTCCCTCTTTTAAGTAGGCTAGGACGCTGCAGCCCTGGACGTTGGCAGCAACGTCCTTAGCCACCGTTTTCAACAAGTGGGTATGCACCACCCCTCACCCATGCTATAATGGGATTTCACCACCTATATGGGCCCACTTGATGGACGGTATGGTTGGTCCACCAATGGACAGCGGTGTGGATAGAATACATTCATCATGGTGGGCCACACACATCAAGAGTGAGAGAGAATGGTGATAATGGGAGGAGCTCCATCACTATGAGCTTTTCTATGATATAATGCATACATCAAGAGGGGTCCTACCACAAGTGGGCCCTCAAATCATCAAATCCAAGAAAAAACTTATAAATCTAACCCTAAGAAAGCACCCACCTTGGATCTCTTCTGCCTTCTTCCGCCAATGCATGCTAGAGCTCTAAAGAAACAATTTGAATGGTTAAAATGACTTAGGATGATGGAATTGGGTTATAGGAAGGTGGGCCACACTAGCTCTCTCCCATGGAGCTTGGACGTTAGGTTTCTTGGGAGAAAATGAGAGAGAGGTTGTGAGAGAGAGAGAGGTTGTGAGAGAGAGGGATGGGTGAGTGATGGGTGAGCAATGGGTGAATGAGTGATGGGTGTACTTGAAAAGGGATGGGTGGAGAGAGAGAGAGAGAGAGAGAGAGAGAGAGAGAGAGAGAGAGTTGACTTTGGGGTTGCTTGTACTTGACATGTGAGGTGATTGATCGATAGGATATTCTCTTAGGATTTGAAAGACGTGGCATTTTTCTCGAACTGAACATGGGCCAGCTTCTCTTGGCCTAGGTATTGCATCAGTGTATGAGACATGGCGACGGTGCAGTCCCAAGGATATAAGTCTCGGGTCGAGCCAACTTTGGAATAAGAATACGACTCGGGATCGTGCGCAAACGTCGGTTATAGATCGCTGGTCACTGAAATTTGATCAGAAAGACCGCAGAAGCCTTAGGAATGGTACGGGCTAGGAAACGAGTCTCATAGGAAATTTACGACTCTGGTGATTATGCCCTGTTTGTTTGCAACGTCCACACTTTACTATTTTTTGTTCCTCTCCATGGAAAATGATTTGTGCCTTCTTTGGTCTTCCAGCTGACCTTCTCTATCATGGGGGCTTGATACTCGCACAATACTCTTTGAATTCGGTAGAAAGTTTCCATTGGCTCTTGTCACGTACTTGGTACATGGAATCTTCTTACGTGATCTGGTAATTTCTCACCATGTACAACAGGGAGTAGTACAAATAATGAGGAAGATTATAGTTTATACAAGCTCAAAGAACATGAAAATAAGGGAACCCCTTTACTTCAAACTCATGACATGTACAGAAAAGCTCATTGAACTTGACACTATCATTGTATTCTCCTACAACATAGTATTCATCTCGAGAAATTGTATTACAATGAACATCTCGTGCCTTCAGTATGAGATCCTTTAATTGTTTCTCAGCCTACGGTGTTAACAATCCAACAAATGATGATGTTGATTATCTTCTCTTATAGAACATCTCTTAAATTTTAATTCTGACTGTCTTTATCAGCATAGTCATGGGATATTCTCATGCTTTTTTTAATAGAGCATTAACACACTCAACTATGTTTGTAGTGACCAAACTGAATCTTTTTCCTGAAAAGTGTGAAGATGTCCACTTTTCATATCCTATTTCTCTCAGCCATACATGTAGGGGGGTTGATAAGTTTGATATCATGCATTAACTTCTCAAACTCAACCCTCCTACAAGTGTTTACAACTTGTCAGTAGTAGATTTCTAACGACTTATCTTTGAACGTGTCTACTAAATTTTAGTATATATGGTAAGTGTAGTAGCCATGGATTGCTTCTTGAAAAACCTGAGGAACTTCTTTCATTAGACCTTTATGCAGGTCTGATATGATCACAAGACCAAGTAGATCCCCTAATGTATAGTTAAGGTAGGTAAGAAGCCAGTTCCAAATATTGTTGTTCACTGATTCTCTGATACCAAAAGCGACAGGAAAGATATGATTGTCACCATCCAAGGTCGTAGCAACGAACAGAACACCCTTGTACTTACCTTTTAGATGCGTCCTGTCAATGGCCAAGACCCTTCGCAAAGATGTTTAAAAACTTCTAACGCACTATCCAAGCACAACAAAACATCTCTCGAACCTTATCGTCTGTGGATCTGTAAGCACGTAGTCACCGTCCCTAAGTTCGTCCTTCTTAGCTCATGCAAGTACATCGGGAATTCATTTTAAGAGTCTTCATAAGACCCCATTATGCGATTAATTGTGATCTCTTTAGCGTACCATGCCTTCTTATAGCTAATAAGAATATTATACTTCTCTTGTATTATGAATATAATGTCCCTTAGCATTAATCTCAAGTGTTACTTAATGCGATTGACAACCAGTTCACTAGCTAGCTTACAACTTACTTGTCAGTAATTACTCTCCATCCATGACATGCCACATGTATGTATGGATGTGTAAGTTTTAATCTTGAATATCCCCACATCATTCACCCTAGATGCGTGTAGCCTTCATTTACACTTATCTTCCATACATGCAATGGTGAATTTCTTGGATGTGGAATAAAAGACCCTATATTGAAAGTTGTTGCAAATTATAAATTGACTCAAAACATACTTACACCCACTATCATGCTCCAAATTTGAAAACAGGTCTCACAGAATTTTTGATCGCCGAATCCAGTGCCGACAACCTTCGTAGTACCCCGTTCTCGACTCCATGCGCTCATAAGCCAGATTTCGATCCTGAGATCCTATAAGGAGGATTTTCCAACATACATTTATCTTGTAGGAAGCATAACTATAAGTTTAATCAAATCACATAGTTAACATCATCATCACATATCCATTAATATAAACATTTAAATATAGTGCTAAAAGGAAAATACATATATTGAAAATCAAAGCTCCAGTAAACAACTGCACCCTCCAAGCTCAACGCTGTTGCGAACTAACGCCACCTGCATGCATCTATCGTGCATAAGCTTATAAAAAGCTTAGAGGGTGGTGTAAGAGTGTGTCCAAGGTAAGTGCCAAGTATGCAATATCAGAGCAATGTGAAAACATGCTGGTAAGTCCATAAATGCCATCAGCCTTATTCGAGTTATGCAATGTAAAAACATAATAAGCCAATATTATATACTGAGAATAATTATGTAATGCGGAGACATAGTAAGACAATTATCATATACTAAGGATGCAATGCAATATGCGATGCGAATGAAATGACCAAGATGGAGTGTGAAGTTAGGATGATAGTACGTAGTGTCACAAGTTATGGGGTCCATCACAAGGGACTTCTATTCAAACCAGTCTCATACCTAAATTTGGATAGATAGACTCAATGTGGTAAATTCCTGATCTCAGGTTGGTCGCGCGCCCCAACCAAAATTCTGGCCATTGCGAAGATACACATAACAATTAATTGTGCACCACCAGCTCGAGTGAATAGTGAATGAATGAATGAATGAATGAGTATGCATCTCCTACTCAATAAGTCCACATATCAATATTGTACATCTCTAAGATCATCACCAGGGCCCATTACACTTTACGCCAACTTGTCGCTCCTATTCGAACGCACAACTAGGTAAGTGAAAGAGACTTCATTATCCGCCTGCTAATATAGGCCCCGACTCATTGATAGTAGACCCATTCCTCAAGTTGATTAAAATCAACCTAGATATTGACCCCTCACTTAGGCGGGTAAGGTTACACCCCCTTCCAACCGACCACGATATAGTGGGAGATGCAGCCTATTGGTATACGGCCCTCATGCACTCATATATATCCACTCGTTCTAGACATTGGAGCATCCTCTGGCCACGAAGGTTTAGGGACTTTCACCCACGGACATCTAACGTGCCTAGATGCTCGAACCAAATATTTTTGGTGTCCCATCTAGCCATCCATAATATTTTTGTGGAGGCTATAACCCCGATGTCACTAGAGCGTACAGTGGTCATATCATAAAATGTGAGATGCATGATTCATACCATCCAATCATGCATCAAAACTGCACGTATCGCATGCTCATGTGCGGCAACTCCGTCTCTCAAGGAGTCCCATAATAATCTGCCCAATGGCATGTGTTATGATTAATCACATCTCATAACAAACATGTAGATGATGCGTATGGGCATGTTTCATGATGCTATACTGTCACATACTCATAATCGGTATCAATAATCGGCATCAATAATTGGCCTTGATAATCGGCCTATATGCAAGGCGGGTCCATGATGAACAGCCGATCTAAACCAAAATATAAAGATCGGCTCTCGACTGTGGATATGTCAAATTCGGTAGCACGGAGCTATCCATCTACGATGATGATGAACCATGCAACTTCAATGGGGCCAATGATTTGGGTTGACTCAGAATAATGAGAATAGGCCTAACAAAGACCTAAGAAAAATTCACAATGGAGACATTTAACCATCATTGCCCATCAATGTGGATATTACTTTGGCCGCAACATTTAGTATAATAGTTATTCCTCACTCTATGGGTAGTATTCTACTAAAGGAAATGTAGACTCATAAAACTAAATTAGTTGAAGAAGAAATGTAAACACATAAAACTAAATTAGAAGTAGAGAAGTATCTAAAAGAGCCGGTCATAAGGTTATAAGAAGATGATTTTAATATTTTACAGTGGTAGAAATCGAGAGCTCGTGAATATCCTAGACTTTTGGTAATGGCATGAGACATATTATCAATTCTAATTTCGATCGTGGCATCAGAATCAGCTTTTAGTATGGGGAGAAGGGTTATTGACAAGTATTGAAGTTCACTCAATTTGAGAATAGTTGAAGCACTGATATGTACACAAGATTGGTTGCATCCAGTTTAAGGCAGTAGCAGTTTCAATGTTGAGGAGTATGAGGATAAGAATGGAAGTGAAGATGAGAATGCATCTAAAACTACATGAAGGAATGTATGCTTTTAAAATTTTGTTTAAGCTTTTATATTTTATAATATATTTTTACTTTTCAGACTTGATGTTATGGTATCTACATAACATACATGAAATAAAATTTTTATCTTAATGTTGTCACATGTGGAACATTTTGGACTTAATATTATTAACTTTTTGTGAGACCCGACCTGAGTTCGCATATATGCATGTGTGTGTATGAGTATGCATTCCGTCCATTTTGGTCTCGTGGTCCTACCGGTCGAATCCCGATTACCCACGACCCTTGGATTGTGTTTGAGGTCAACCTTAAGTCCGGTCACGTTGACCCGACTCGGATTGACCCGAGACCTACGCCATCATGTTTGCATCATCGTTGCGGTTCCAACGACGTGTCTTGTGCGTCCATCTGACCTATGATCAAAAGTTGTGTACATTTCATTATATGAACATTGATTATGTGGCCCACTTAGGTGGAATGTATGTGGACCACCATCACTCTTGGCACAAGTTCCAAGGTACACTACCACACACTACATAAAGATCCATAACTAACACTACCAACCACAAACACTACCAAGAGACCTAGTCTAACCTACAACTTTGTAAACTCCTCCCTATGGTAATGATGGATTCTCTTACAAAACCATCATGGTCTCTCTCTCTCCTTATCTTTCCCTCCTTCTCATTTCTTCCCTCCATAGCTAGCAACCATCCTCCAAAAATCTTTAAATTCTCCAGGCCCTAAAACTCCAAAACCCCTCAAATCCAACCTTGAAATCACATCTCAACCCTTCATCTTGCTTCCTTGGACCCTTAGAAGCTTAGAGTGGAGTTTTGATAGAGATCTTAAGGTGGGTGACTATTCTTTTGCTGAATTCTTTTCTTTCTTTAATTTTATTATTTCTTCATGAATGGATCACATGGGACCCACCAATCTATGATGGGGATCCCATTTGATCCTATGGACGTGGCCCTTTGGCCCATCCTACATGCATGTCATGATCCATGATGGGGCCATTCTCCATGGACCCCATCATGATGTATTTAATGATCCACTCCATATCAAGGTCATCTAGACCTTAAGGATCATGTTGGGATGGCATCCCAACCATCCATAGCAATTATAGATCATGCATGTAGTGATTATATGTTGCATGTACAATCAATGTAGTTGCATGGGTATGATTCATTCTTGGGAGGGCCCATTAATGGCAGGGCCCTACCCCATGGCCGGATTGTGCTTCTTCTCCATATTTTTTTCCTTGTCTTTTTAGTAAATATGATATATGTATGGCTCACTTGATGTGCCATGCAACTAGGCCCAAGTGGTTAGATATTCAGGCCCACCTTGTTGCCCCATATTATTAGCATGTTTTGGACAGCCTTTCGACTTGATTTTATACATGATCTTGGAAGGGGCTTGGGTATGAGAGTTGTGTGACCCATCTAGGTGGACTCCACCCTGAGAAAATGATGATTTATTTCTCTTTTAATTATCTTTTGGAGTGGTTTGAACAGCAACATGCTGTTGTCCAAATCTACTTGGACAGATTTTTGGGCCACCTTGGGGCCTGATTTTTGGATCTTTGGTGGAAATACTGAAATAAAATAATATTTGATTCTTATAGCCTCATGACCCACCTACAACCATACCAAATTTCAGCCCCATCTGACATTCATTGAGGTCTCAAAGGTGTGGTCCAAGTGAGGTGGACAGTCTGGATTTTTTGCACTGTTCGAGTAATATTCCACCCTGGACAGGTTGGAATTTGAAAATTTATTAAAATACTTTTTGGTGTTTAAAAATTCTAAAAGTTTACTGAGAGGTGAATCACCCATGGTAGGACCTACCTACCAAATTTTGGGGCCAATAGACACCTTTATACACCATGGTGGTGGCTGGACCGACCCACTATAATGTGGTGTCCAGATCAGTCCGATTTTCAGGGCAGATTGATTTATTTAAATGAATTAAAATATTTATCCATGTCCAAAAATTCTAAAAAATTTTTGAGGTGTGGTCCACCCATGGTAGGATCCACCTACAAATACTTGGGGCTAATGGACCCCTATTCACACTGTGGCAAGGGACGGACTGGCCCACCACGTTGAGACATTCAGGCCAATCCGATTTTCTAGACAGATTGTTTTATTCAAATTAATTAAAATATTTATAGATATCCAAACATTCTAAAATTTTTTAGAGGTGTGGCCCACCCATGGAGGGACCGCCCTATAAATTTTTAGGCTATTGGGCCTCTGTACCGACTGTGGTGTGGCCTGCAATTTGGATCAGTTTTGGGTCAAATATCCAAGCCCGTAGGACTAACCACCATAGGAGGCCCCTACTTTGGGGTGCTGGGCCTGCATTCTAATGGCATGGCCCACTTGAAGTAAGTATTGTATATCTCTCTTTTTTTTTAGTGGGGCCCACTATGATATATGTGGATCACCATGGGTCAGTAACCCATCTAAATTAAATAAATTTTGGACTCCAGCAGGCCTAGGAAATTGTTGGGCTGGAATTCCAGTAAGGAGCCCAAAATTTGCTACATGGTTGATTATTCAGGAACTATTGTGGCACACCATATTTGAGAGAGTGTTGCAAACACTCCTTGCTTTCCTTCCTTAGATATTTTTGGGTGTAATTAGTACCTTTTAAGGCCCATCTTTGAGGTGATAATATGGGCTAGCCTTAATCAAATTTTTGATAGTTTTATATGACATTTGGGCTGAAAACCTATTCCTTGAGCCCAAGACTGTGCAGGGGCTAACCTTATTATTTTACGGACCCAATGGGCCGTCTACAAGCTGATCATGTGTATTTATTAGCCTTGATGCCCTCATAAAATACTTAATTGTGGGCTAACTTGTAAGGCCCACATAAATGTATATTGTGGAGGGCCTTGCTAAGTCTTTGGGTTGATGTGGCAAGGCCCACACTATCACTATAGGCTTTACCCATGTGTATTCTTAGGCTTATAGGCTGACCTCAAGTCCACCATAATGTATGAATTGGACGACTTTTATTTTGGGCCATTTTCTTAAGGCCCATTATGTAATATAGTATATGCATGGCCACCCCTTTTCTGGTAGCGATTAGGCCTTTTGGACTCAGTTCGTTTAGATAGTCTCATTGATCTTGAGGCTATACTTTCATCTATTTTGATGGGCTTAAGGGCAATAATATGTAAGAAGTTGGGCTCTTGGTTGCCCATTAAATTGACCATGTACTTGGGTCAAAAGTGAGGCCCAACTCACTTGTGTTAAATGTAAAACTTGCCCATGAAGCCCACCATAATATGTAAAATTATTACCTTTGTGGTTGGGCCTAAACCTTACTTGAGGGTCCACTATCTAGCCTATAAGTTGGGCTTGGTGTATGACCCATTAGGCCATGCATTGCGTGGGCTTTAGACCTTATATTATATTAGTAGTGGCGGGATACCTCTTGGAAGCCAGTTGAGTTTAAACGTTCTCCTGGGTGATCTTAAGGTAGGCCCATGAGTTTCTCTACAGATAGTTAAAGGCCCACCATAGACCCTAGGCCATTTGTTTAGATCTTAATGTGTATGTATGTGGAACCTACCTTAACGCATGTTTGGTCCAGGCTATCCAAGCCTTGGATCGCCTGATTATGGATGTACTCTCTGCCTTGGGTTACTGCTGGACTCACAATCTAGTAACAGGCCCACTTGATCTTTTCATGATATATATGTACTCTCCATCTGGTGGAGTCCCCCAGCGAATATAGTTGGCTTTCATGAGATTATTTCCACATAATTAACCAATTTATGGACCTTAGCAGGTCTAGGAAGTTAAGCTGGCCAAAAGTTTATCGAAGGGCCTTAAATGTAAAATTTTATGGTTAAAACTTTATTTGGCTATGGGGCCCACCATTTTGAGAACTTGTGTACGTGTTACATGCTTATATTTTCTTATAATCTTTGGGATTAATTAGTACATTCTTTTGGGTCACCTTTAGTGATCAGATGAGGACCCCATCTTAGATCAATTTTTTTGGGGGCATCCTGTGGGCCCAGAGTGGGCAGGGTCGTCCCAGCTTGCCCCAACCATATATTGGGTCGAATTTCACCATCTTGATGGACTTGTGGGCTAAGATAATGATAATATTGGGCCCTTGGTTGCCCACTTAAATTGCTAAGTTATTGGGCTGATGTAATTGGACCCATTTCATCCAAACTTAAACTTATTTAGTTGTATATTGTGTACTTGGACTGCCCACCAAGTCCAACTCAATGCATGGATTCTATAGCCATTGGGAATTGAGCCTTGGGCCTTAATTCCCTTCTTGGAGTCCATGTTGTTAAAAG
Source organism: Magnolia kwangsiensis (assembly GCA_037074715.1). NCBI lineage: Eukaryota > Viridiplantae > Streptophyta > Magnoliopsida > Magnoliales > Magnoliaceae > Magnolia > Magnolia kwangsiensis. The sequence goes on from CM073576.1 coordinate 58,385,979, forward strand.
TGATATTTTATCTTTTTATGGCCTATTATGAGGAATATATATGTCTATGATTACCTTTATTTTTATCTCAAATATATGCCTTGGGCCTTCTATCCATATTATTTATGGTTAATATGTCTTTTTGGAGAATGGTGGTTAAATGTCCCTATTATGGACCCCTCTAGGCCCAGTTGTATTTAAGAGTGATTGGATGATCATCTTAGACTCTTGGTAGGCTCATTTCTATATCACTTAGACCTATAGTTTGTATACTTAGTCTCGTGGGTTACCCCAGATAAATGGGCCCCCACTAGAGGTGAGATTCCTTATGGATATTATCTAAATACCAAGTCTTGGTCCCTTCTTGGATATGAGTGTACTACTTTGTATATCACTGCATAATACGTCTAGACCCATCTTCATGGCCCATATACATCATTGTATGCTTGGTTGACACTATGTGTGTGTGGTCATATTGTGTCATTGAGTATTATATGATACTTTTTCTGAGGGACGTAGTATCCCCTCTTGAGCTCGTTGGATGCTTGGGATTGATGCATGTTTGATTATGTGATTCATGCATCTGGCATTGCATAGCATATGAGCATTATCACCCTTGCTTCAACAGGGTTGTAGCCTCCATAGATACATCATGGATGGCCATGTTTGGACACCAAAATGTTACTTAATCATACCGGGTACATAGGATGCTCATGGGTGAAATTCTCAAAACTTTTATGGTATTAAGAATCTGTTCCAGAGCCGAGATCGGGTGGAATATATGAGTGTACGAGGGCCTTATACCGTTAGGCCGTGACTCCCACTGTCGTATAGTCGGTTGGATAGGGGTGTGACCTTACTCAACTGATGTAAAAGGGCATTGTTAGGCTGAGTCTGACTAGCTCGTGAATGGATCTGCTATCTTCAAGCCTTGCTGGTGATTGACTGTCCACAGGCGGGTAGTGAGGTCTCTTATTTTCATTTAACTGTCTGGGGTCTGCAGAGCGGCAGTCATCCAGCAGTGTAATGGACCCCTATGATTTCCTTATGATGGAAATGTACTTGATATGTGGATTGGATATGAGCATTGACATTACTTCGCATTGCATTTGCATCAGCTGTGTAAGCCTCATAATGCATCGCCTTGGCATAGCGCCCAGTACTCATTGCATTACATTACTCATTATACTATACAACCTTGGTATGGCTTCCTACATTATCATACTGCCTTGGTATAGCTTCTTGTGTTCATGATAACCTTAGTAAGGCTAGTGGTATTAGTATTGATCGTGACTCCCTTTTACATTCTTTATCTTCTTCTGAGCACCATTGTCACACACTTTCTCCACTCTCTAAGCTTTCTATAAGCTTAAGCATGATTGATGCATGTAGGAGATACTAAGTTGGCGTCTTAGCAGTGGAGCTTGATAGGTGTGTGAACCGAGGACCCAGTATTGTAGATCATCTTCCTTCTTTCTTCTGTTATCTTATGTATGTCCTTTTGGACCTTATAGAAACTTGTAAAAGTTCAAATTTATAGTGGATTTTATGATGTGTGCCTTTGTTATTATCAGATTTACTTGTTGTGATTTTGGTTATACTTATATTAGAAATGATTATATTGTTATGAAAATCCTTTTCGTAGGATCCCAGGATCGAAACTTGCCTCAGGAGCTGAGAATGGGGTACTACGGAGGCTGTTACGGCTAAAACTGGCCATCGGGTTCCTTGTGAGTCCGGTTATCGAGTCTGGGGTGTGACACTTTTAATTTGTATTTTGTAGCAAAAAATATAATAAATTGAGGTGGGAGCATGCTCAACTCGGCTCGACTCAACTCAATCCATTAGCTCACCTCAAACTCACCTCGAAAGTTTTTCCAAACAAGCCAAGTTCCAATGTTAAGCTCAGGCTCGACGAGAGCACGGACGAGTTAAGTCGAGCTTGGCCCACCTCAAATCGACTCGTCTCGATGTACAACCCTACACCTAAGTGTTGAATCTTCCTAATCTTGGCATCAAGGCCCAAAGGTGGTGTGCATAGTGGATGGATTGGATTTCATGCACGTCAAGTCAAGCTGTTCTCCCCACACATTGAAAGTAACCCGGTGGGGACCTAGTGCGTGGTACTCAAGTTTTTCTAAGAGATAAAATAAGCATTTGGTTTTTTACCTATCGAATTTGGACTGCTCAATAATTTATTTTTAACCATTCATTTGATAGTCATTAATTAGATGATTGCAATTTCTTGATCAGTGTAATTCCAGAGATATGTTCAGCCCACAATGGGACCCACAATTTAGATGGCCTGGATAGCTGTACATCAGTGGCACATGTGAGGAGATCAGTGCTACAATTTTGATGGTCGAGCTTTATTTTCATACAAAGCAGTTACTTTACAACACCACTAACGAAAGATGATAGAATCACATATAACGAACAGGCTACACGCTATTTCTCATGAAGCTTCATCTTCCAACCAACATGTCACTTGTACAGGACATCTAGTCCATGTAAGAAGGTGGGACCCATCGCAAAGATCACCCATCTTGATGATGGCATGACCAAATTGATGAGGGGACCGAGCTGATTTTTGTGACAGGTGATGATCATGAAGGGGCCCACTGCTTCCCTTTTGACATTCTCCTCAGCAAGTGGGGAAGCTAATTGGCTAGTGTACCACACACCACTGACCTAGCTGGTGAGTTGATGTCATCAAGTTCCGTGGGTTATCCAAACTGTCCATCAATTTGGCGAGCTTGTTGTAAGGCTTGACCTGAAAAATAAGATAGATCCAATGATGAAGTACACCACATTGCAAAAAGCAGTGGGAGATTGAACGTCTACCACTACACCAATATTGTAAATTTGGAATGGCTACATCTTTGGTTTAGGAGCAGCTTTAGGCCGTTCCAAATATAGAATAGTTTGAAACCATTTTAAATGTTTAAAAAAAAAGGACCTTAACCGTGTGGGGCCTCATTGCTGACATTTTCATCTCTCATGCTTAACATACAAGTAAAATCAGGGGTTTTGCTTTCATGAGGTTCAAATCACAGGAATAGGTAGCTAAGCCATAGGGAAGATGAATGGAAACAACGTTGGGGGAAGATAGATTGTAGTGCAAATTTCCAAGGGCAAAGATCAGCATGAAGATACAGTAAGGGATTCTATGATGTAAAATTGGGAAACATTTAGAAGTGGAGAAAATCCAAAGACAATAGCGAAAGTGGGAACAGTTAAAAACCCTCTCATATCCATCATCAATTTGGTAGATGGAATTCGGGAATCTCGTTTTGGAGCCTCTAGGGTGGAAATATCCAGACTCACATAACTAGCTTTCTATTGACTTTCCGATTGTAGGAAGAGCATATGGAATTCCAAGTAGATATAGAGTTGCATAGGAAAGTGGTCCTCATCATGGAAAAATGGTATCCATCAGTAGTCTTTACTAACTGAGCTATCTTAATCTAGATTGTGGGAATACCAATCCATACGTGAGCAAACGAGTGATTAGACGAATAACAAAAACTAAAGGGGAAGTTGTCGAGCTCGACCAACAATGTAACACCCTGTACTTTTCAGTACTTGGGTGTTACCATTATAATCTAAAAGAGCATGTTTGTGCGAAGTTTCATGTTTAATCTACATTGTTCACCATCATAAATAATTCACCATCGGCCCACTTAAACCATTGATCCTTAGTATGGATCATCACACCTATCATTCATCAGTCCACAATAATTAAAATGTATAATCCACACTCAATCATAACTTAAAACCATAAGTAAACTGTTTGATTAACTGGAAAATCTAACTCAAACTAGACTAGGAAAACCCTACTGTTGATAATCAAGCCTTGAAGTCGTCCAACTGTGGGATCGCTTAACATCACCCTAAGACTCTTTAAGATTGGATTTGGTCACACTTGATAACAATCCAACTGATAGATCATTTAATATTGTCATATGGACATACAAATCTTTATTATATGGGCCACTAATTTTTCGATCTGTCCGATCGCTGGCCAAGGGTCATTATTGGACCAGTAGTATCGAATGGTCAGAGTGGATTTGTTAATTACATGACGATGGACCCCACATTAGTGTGCGTGTGCACTAAGGGTGGTGCACCCGCGGCGCACTGGACTGTTAACACGATCAAATAGTTGTTGACCCATGAAATTTTCAAAAAAAAAAAAAGAAGAGAGAGAATTCCCTCTCTTTCCTTCATTTTTGCCAGTGACAGATGGTGTCTGTTTGATTGATTTGTGGCCTGCCATCATGGACCATTACAATGATCTGAACCTTACATTTTGACAAGCTCTCGAAATTGACCAAAACCCATCTTTCACAACCGTAGTGCACGTGAAATCTAGCGTAAATTGAATGGTGCGCACGACTTATTTTTGAAAATGGAAACCTTTTGTGTTTGTCAGGCTGGTGATTCATATATGAGAGGGCTCTCACAATCTGGGCTATCCAACTTTGAAAATCCTAGCCCTTCATTCCTTCTTAGGGTTTCGTATCAGCAAAAGAGCTCAAATGGAATCTTTTCTGTTTGAATGCTAGCACAATCCCAGCCATTCTTTTCCTTTAAAATCCTTTGTAGCTATCCTAGACATTAATCCTAGGGCATTTTCATAACCTCACTCGCAACGGTTCGGAGATCTCGCACGAGATCTCCTTGTTGCGAGAAAACCGTCCATGGTCGAAAATCTTGGAACCCACCGAGTTTGGTAGAATGTTATGATAAGTGGTGGGTCCCATAGCATTCTAAGATCAAATCCACACTATCCACATGAAAGAAAACCAAGGAATAACCCTTCATTGATTAACGGCTTGATCATCTTCTCCTCCTGGTTAGGGGCCATTTATGCTAATCTGAGACGCTAATCTGATGAGCCATGTTACCAAAACATCATTTGTAATGTTAGATTACAACTATGTAAGCTAGTTTAAGCTACACCTGAACTGAGATGTGTGTGTTGTCTGTTAATCATTCCGATCTAACCGCAGCTAATCCAAAGATTAGTTAGCACTCGAATCCTCTAAAAGAGGATTAATACACTCTATAAAAGGTTGCCATTTAGGGTGACGTTTTCTAGAAAAGGAAAATGAGAAAGAGAAAAGGAAAGGTGTCATTTTCTTACTACCTTGGGTTACCCGAATGAGTCTCGTGTCTGGTCCGAGTTTAGGTGAGTTGGGTGCGGCCTGGTCAAGATCAAATGTTGTCTGGATGGGATTAAGAGAAGTAAAGAAAGGAAAGGAAAGAGAGAGAGAGTGAGAGATGCTTCCATTCGTGCTACACTAAACTACCATACCAGATGACTCGGATTTGTTCGGGTTCTCCTCTGAGTCACGATCCGAGCTGAATCGAGTATGTAGAGTTCATCTACTACAGATGAAAGAAGCAGAGAAGGAAGAAAGGAAATAGAAGAAAAGGAGACAGATGAAGAGGGAAGTATAGAAGAGACGACCGGAGGCTGCAGCTCGCTGTCACACTCGTGCCCAATTCAAGCAAAGTTCAGGGCCGATTCAGGTCAAGTCCAGTTGGTCTAACATCCATTTCTAGAACACCAGAGATGGAAGAAGAAGAGAAGGAAAAATAGAAGAATCTGCTATACAAAAGGAAGAAAAGAAGTGACAGGGAGAGGAAGAAGTCGAACCGAGTTGACTCACTAGGTTTTTAGGCGAGTCGAATCAAGTTTGGCTGAATCTAGCAAATTGTTGGACCAATCAAAGAGAAAAAAGAAAGAAGGAGAAGGAAGAAAAAGGAAAGAGAAGAGAAGAGAAAGGAATGAGAGTGATGCCATCGCCGAGTGAAGCTACTGAGTTGGCTAATGTGAGTCAACTTATCTTCCCCAAATTAGAATTCTGATTTTCCATTAATTATCATTACTATAATTATTATGATTATTAAATGATTAGCCATTAGTGAACTATTTATGCTAATATTAGTTATTATGAATAAAATTTCAGTGATTAAATATTAGTATTTCATTTATCATTCTAAATAATTAATATTTATTACTATCGTATGGTTATTATTACTATGTTAGTTAATATTAATTATATCATTATTATAATAATTATTTTGTAGGAACCCATATTATTTACATTGTGCTTAATTATATGTTAATTATAGTTCAAATACTAAAATCTAAGCCTAAACCAAATGCCTAGAACTAAACCTAAGTAATACAAAACCTAGGTTATGATCTTAACCATAGATAGTGTGTAAACTCAAACCTAACTATACACTTTGGAAATTCATGATAGGATTCGATCCTAAAGAGTGCGCGTGAATTCCAATAAGCGTTAAAAAGTGGACCCGACTTAAGAGGTGAGGATTACCTTTAAGCTTTTCTACATCATGATAATTAACTTAGTTCATTTATTTCATTAATTTCTTAATTTAATATTCAGTCGAAATGATAATGAATGCTAGTTTATACTTAAGTGAATTCTTCATAAATGATTGGTCATTGTATTTATATTCAAGTATCTGAACATGCTATGGATCACAAATATTTCTATCCTAGTTCAAATGAAACATCTTATATGGATAAGTGCTATTGATATTGTACGTGGCTTATTTCACCACTTGTGGTTACTTTGTGGTGTTTTTGGAAGTCTTCGAACTAGTGGCCATTCTGACTGATAGATTAAATGGAAATTCTTTATTGTGGACTTACTATCTGGTGGATCGCTTGTACCTTTATCATTTTTTGGGGATAACCCCTTTTTATCGCATCCTTGAGATGGATTGTTTTGCCCATGGCTTTGATGGATCATTTTTGTATAACCTTATGATAGTAAGTTCCACTCATTAAACTATGTTTGGCCACTAATTGAAGAGGTTACCTTTAAACATCCTATTGTAGAGTCTCATGAGCTGGTAATGATGGTATGAGACACTATACCCGAACTGTTGGCCTATGCTAGGTGATGAGCTCCCCATAGTGACCTTTGAGCTTTCTAAAAATGGCTATTTGAAATTGAAATAATAATGGTTGGGCTAATTATGCATTTTCATGGCATATAGACTTTACCGGGTGGTCGATGTAAAACACAGAGTTTCTTGGGTCACTATAGGTTGTACCATAGAGTATTTTACGGGTGATCCTAAGTTTATATCATGTGCATTCTTATCACTATGGGTTATCCTTTTCACATGGATTTTTTCGAGTGTTTAGTCCTCCTTAGGGCATACCTATGCGTACTTTTCTGGGAGACTAATTCACCTTAGGTATCCTCGTTGCATAGTCTTTTTCGAGTGGCTAGTCCTCCTTAGGACGTACCTTTGAGTACTTTTCTAGGTGGCTAGTTCTCCTTGGATGACTTTTTGCCAGCTATATGTGTATCCCAAGGTCTGTGAGCATGTTCATGCACCCATGCATTTAATCAAGATTATCTTTGTGGAATTTATTTAATGAATGCGTATAGCATGAACCTTATCTGATTACTATGATACTCGTTGCGAAATATTTATTATATATTGTTCTTGATAACTATTCTTAATTATCTTGATGATACAATAAATCTCGGGGGTTATACCTCACTACGATAGCCTTTGACGCTATCAAACTATAATCAGTATGCAGGAGACGCAGAGGATGCGCATGCTGGTGTTCATGTGGAATAAGAGGAGTTAGATGATCTTGCGACTCTCTATTCCTGATTTCATTTGTATTTAATTTGTACCATTATGTATTGTAAAAACTTACAACATTGATTCATGTAAGTTTTCAAGTAACCACTTGAAATTTTGGTTATGTATATTTGGACTCCCTCTTATACTTGATTTGTTTTTATTCCGCTAAATTACTAACTCTGATAAAGAGAAAAAAATATATACATGAAATTTGAGCCACCGTTAAAGGTTAACACTCGGGTTTTTGGAAAATGAGTAGTGTACTCAGGTTTTGGGAACTGGGGTGTTATAAACAATCTTTGAACAATACAATCTTCCTTTTTGCAAGGATGAGAGTTCTTTCGAAACATAGAGAAAAGATTTACAAAATGATAGATTTGGAAGCAGATGGCTTGTTGTTTCAAATTTATGCATACCTAGAACAAGCATTAACGATCTAGGTAGGGAAGGCTCCCTAGTCGCTTTAACATTCTCTATACCAGAAGGAAGGAACAAAACAATGGGTGGAGAGAGCCTTTGGCAAGGTTAGACATCAAGGGGGTAAATACAGAAAATGCATATTTAAGAGAGCAAATCTCTATGGAAAAATGCACTCTAGCTGCTTGTAAAAATGACATAGTGAATGGTGAGGTGGAAATGAATACAGAAGGCAGTCCAGATAGAAATGAGAGAGTAACGGACCGAACGGGCTCACCAAATATCACCCCAACTTTTGATCTCATGGTGGAGATTTCATTCATTTCACTGTTGACTTTTTCTCTCTTAAACTTGCAAATGGGGACTTTGGCAATAACCATTGTAGATGAGTACCAATGCTGCTTAGTTGAAATGATGTGTGGACAAAGAGGCTGGAGATAGTTGTATTGGCCTAGCGAGGAGTGGACCACAATGAGGAATTTTTTTAATAAGCTATTCAGATAATTTTCAACTTATTATTATAAATATTATATATCGTTTATTGTAAAGTTGTATAATAGTTATTTAACATTTATTTTTAATTGTACTGCAACATTCTTTAGGTTTCAAATATTTTTTAAAAAAATATAGGTTTCAATTGGAAAAAAATTTACTAGCTTTTTCCAGTGGTTGCACGGTTTTTATTGTTGCTTCCTAAATAAGGAAGGGTTCAAAACCATTTTAAAATTGTTATTTTCTAAAGTTGACGATGGTTTTCAACTGTCCCTAATTTTTTTATTTTCTAAAATTTGCGACGATTTTCAACCATTCCTTGATTAAATTTGTGATGGTTTTCAACCGTTTCTAATTTAAATTTGCGATAGTTTTTAACTGTTCCTAATTTTTTGAGATGCCTTATTTAGGAACGGTTAACAATCATTCCTGAACCATTTAGGAACAGTTTTCAACTATTCCTAAATATGAATTTTGGTGGTGTACCATTGAAACCCTTTTTGAGTCACAGAAGTTTTGGATCAATATGATATTTGTTTTTTCTCTTCATCCAGGTCTGCGTGACCCTATGAATGGATTGGGTGGGAAATAAATGTTATGGTGGGCCCTAAATATGTTTTAATGGTGAGAATCATTGTGCCCACTACAATTTGTGGTGTTGTCAACTTGAACTTTGGATATGACTCATTTTTGGGTTTATGCTCTAAAATGATCTCACCAAATGGATTAACAGTGTGGATAACTTTGATCTCCTTTGAACCATTCATACAACCCGAAAGTCCTCGTCCTCGCGTGACACGTACACACACCAGTCAGGTCGGTAGTGTGTGGTACACTAGCCAATCCGCTTCTAGCAAGTGGCATGTTGGCAGAAATATGAGAGCCTGCATGATCCATTAGCATACAAATTACCCCCATACTTTGTATGCTAATTTGTACGGTATAGTTTTTTCTACAAAAATAAAAAATAAAAAATCTAAATAATAGAGAATAAAAATTTTTAAGTAAACACATAGAATACATGAGTTTGAATGTGGAAAACCCTTACAAAATAAAACCACAACACAAAGTAACAATCAATCCACTATAATCAAAAGAAAGTTACAAGAGATGGAATAACTTATAGTAGAAACCTTAACTTTTCCCTCAATATCCTTGAATATTCGTACTAAACTCCAAAATCCTATTTTTCTCTATAACCTTAATCAAAATTAAGACAATATTTATATACTCTTGTACAAGATTCGGAAACAAAACTTGCACTCACATTCCATTGGTTGGACCAACAGGAACTGACATATCCACCGGTCGAACTAAAAATGTACAAAAGGTCACAACATGCAATCTGAGAATGTGCCCACTATTTTGTTTAAATTGGCAGGGATACTGGTCGAACCGACAAAGGTATTCTCTGTACTAGAATTAAAGGCACTCGTTCAATAATCTTTACCATGGATTTAATCATCTACTTAACTACTCCTAGGTACTACCATCATCTCTAATCATCTTCAAAATAATGTCATCATCGATTTATGTGCACTTCGTCTTCATTTCTTCTTTGTTAAAATCAAAGAAGTCGAGTAAAACTTGAACTTCTCTACAAGAACAACCTTCCTAAGCATGTCTGACAAATTCTCGCTGGTGTGAATCTTCTCAAGAGCGACATCTCCTTCCTCTAGCATTTGCCGGATAAATTGATGACGAACATCAATGTGTTTAGTCCAGAGGTGATATACCAAGTTCTTCGTCAAATTAATTATGCTCTCTCTGTCACAGTTCATAGGCACGACTTCCTTCTAAAGTCTCAACTCATTCATCATTCCTTTCAACCAAACAACTTTCTTGAATAATTCTGTCACCATCATGTATTTTGTTTCGGTCATGGAAAGTGCAACCATAGACTGAAGTTTTAACATCCAAGTAATAGCTCTACCTGCTAACACAAATGAGTAACCAAAAATTGACCTTCTATTATCCACATTCCTTACATAATCTTCTGTCACCATCATATATTTTGTTTCGGTCATGGAAAGTGCAACCATAGACTGAAGTTTTAACATCCAAGTAATAGCTCTACCTGCTAACACAAATGAGTAACAAAAAATTGACCTTCTATTATCCACATTCCTTACATAATTTGCATCCACATAATGTACGAGTTTTTCCTTAGAATTTCTAAAAACCAAGACATAGTCCATCGTATGTCGTATGTATTAAAGTAACTATTTCACTACTTTTCAATGTTGCTTGTCAGGGTTTGACATATATCTACTCGCAACACTAATCATATGTGAAATATTTGGTCTAGTACATATCATGGAATGCATAAGATTGTCAACCACGCTCGAGTAGGGAACATGAGACATATTTCTTTTCTTCATCTAATATAAGGCATAACTCCGAAGAAAGCTGAAAGTAAACAGTATGGAGAGTGCTAACCTGTTTTGCCTTTTTTAGTCCAAACTTAACTAGGACCTTCTCAAGATATTCCTCTTAAAGAAGTCATAGCCTGATCCTTTCCCTGTCTCTTGTATATCAATGTCAATAATCTTTTTTGTAGCCCCTAGATCTTTCATCTCAAATGTCTTAGATAAATGAGCCTTTAATATGTTGATTTCAAATATGTTATGGCTAGCGATAAACATATCATCAACATACAATACCAGAATAATAAATTTTATGTCACTCAGTGTTTTAAAATAGACATAATAATTGAATTCACTTATAATAAACTATTGAGTCAACATGAAAGAATCAAAATTTTTGTACCACTACCTAGGCTACTATTTTAGGCTGTACAACGACATTTTTAACTTGCAAACTAAATTCTTCTTTCCCCGCACCTCGAACCCTTTAAGTTATATCATGTAGACCTGCTCTTCTAGTTCTCCATGTAAAAATGCAATCTTCACATCTAGATGTTCCTATTCCAAATTATATTGGGCAACTAAGGCTAATATAAGTCTAATAGATATTTGCTTTACCACTAGTATGAATATCTCACTGAAGTTGACACCCTCCTTCTAAGCATAATTCTTTACTACCAATCTAGCCTTGTACCTATTTAGTTTCTTCCAGTGATCTACTTTCTTTTCACCCAACGGATCGCTCCACAAGTCTCCCACGTTTCATTTTCTATAGATAGTTCATCTCATTATGTGTCGTTGTCATCTACTTCTCTGCATCTCTGTCTTACATTCTAAAAAGTAGATAGATCCCCTTCATCCATAATGATAGAAAATGTAATATTTGATTCATCCTTGTATCTCAATGGTAATCTGCAATCACTTAGTCAATTTTTGCCGACAGGTAGTCCACTTCTTCCTTTACCTCTACCTGCGGCTTAAGTTCTTCAAGTGTTTCATCCTTATTTGTTTCAACATCAATAACTGATTTTTCCATTTCCTTAAGCTCATCCTTTTAAGATAAGAAACCTTCATCAAACTTAACGTCCCAATAAAATATGATTTTTTGTGAAACCCGGTCAAATAATTTGTAACCTTTAACAGTATGGTCTAGCTTATCTCTAAGAGTAAGCATCATAACTAAATATCCACAACCCTAAGTAATCAAGTAATTTTTCTATAATTATTCTATTAGCAACTATAAAGGGAGATCAATTTATTAAACAACAAGCTGTAGAAACGGCTTCAACCCATAGCTCATTGACCAATCTAAAATTACTCAATATACTTTAGGCCCTTTCTAAAAGAGTCGAGATCATACATTCATCCATACCATTTTACTCTGGTATATGCCTCGCCGTGTTATGCCTCATTATCCCCTCACTCTTACAATATTGATTAAATTTCCTTGAAGTAAATTCATCACTATTATATGTCATCAGAATTTTTACTTTCCACCGTCTAATTTTCAGCCATTACCTTTTAGATCTTGAAAGTGGAGAAAACATCATATTTATGCTTCAAAAAGTAAATTCAAACATTCTTAAAGAAATTGCCAATGAATGTGACAAAGTATTATAACCCTCTAGAAATAATAGGCGATGGCCCCTCACACATCAGAATACACATAGTCCAGCTGACGTTTACTATCATGCATCTCGGTTTCAAAGCGTAACCTTGATTGTTTTCCATGTATGCAATGCTCACATATATCAAAATTAAAACTTTTAAAACTATGAATTAAACAATGATCAATAAGCATCTTTATACCTCCCTCGCTCATGTGGCTTAGGCGCGTATGCCATAAACATGCTATCGTGGATTCCATTACAGACGTTGCAACTCCACCAGATGTCCTAACTAATAAATAATTCTGCTCATGTGTGCCTTCATGACTATGAGTGACCCTTTTAAAACCTTCATGACACCTTCATAACTAAAAAATTTGCACCTAAGTTCATCTAAAGCTCCAAGAGAGGTCAATTTCTTCTTTAAATCTAAAACATGCCTCATATCAATTAAAGTACGCTCCACCCCATCAAACATCTTGATGCAAACCATGTTAGTGCACTTATTTGTGAACCTATTTATCAATCACGTAAGTCTTGTGTCATTAAGTCGGTTGACCCCATGGAGATGAAGACCGAAGGCACAAGAGGATAAGAAGCATTAAGTGAAGAACATGTAAATCATGAGGTGCATTAGTGACCCTAACCTTATACCCAAAAGAACTTAGTCTTTAGATGATGCTAACCTTAATATGTAAACCTTCATTTAATCATCATTTAGACATAAGAGTTTCATTTGAACATGCTTAGATAGGCTATGAAGGTCTCAAGCTGCTAAAAACTAAATTGTCCAAACTAGAAAACTCTCGATCGAAGCTCGATCAATCGATGGTAGAGCTCGATCAATCAAACATAGCCAAAACTGCCCAGTGAGTTTTCTACAAAATTCAAGGAAATTCGATTAATCAACAACCCTCAGTTGATCAATCAAGGATGTCATTAATCTGCTCATTTTATAGTTATTACGAACCAAAATTTATATAAAGGGCATTCGAGAATTGGCCATTGATTATGGGTTTTTGGTGTCATTAAAGTTTAGGTGATTCCTTACTCATATCCCTCATCATAAGCATCTAAATCTATGAGATTCAAGTCATCTTCTCGAGCTTTACCACTCTAATAAAGATTCCAACATCCTTTGTGAAGATGATCTTAATATCCATAATTTTCTAGATATTAGATACTAAGCTATAAATATATCATTGTCTATCTCCTCTAGGAAACACATCTAGGTGAATCCCTACTTAAAAAACAACTATTATATTTAATTATAGGAGATTTCACCATCTTTCCAACACATTGGGCACCTCATTAGTATATCGCATGCAAGATGTTTGATCATGAAACCAAACCATCGGCATCAATGAATGTGGGGGCAATTGAGAAGTTGATTTAAGCACAGGAGAGTATTGAAGAAGCATCTTAAGAAGACACTACAAAAGGGTCTCAATTCGACAAGTAAGGTTGTAATTTGTTAGAGTCCATTTCTCACTCATTCCTTGTGTAGGATTGAGTGTAAAGTTTATGACCCAAACTCGAATAAGTTCTTATGTGGGATATAGGTTATTGTGTAGGGCCAAATTCACTGGACACAGGTGCGTACATGTTAGTCTCCATAGGGAGCCTCCGGAAAAAGTATACGTAGGGCGTTAAATTAGAACTACTAATGATTGTTAGTTAGCCGATAGAAAACCAACTAAGTCTCCATGAGAGCCATCGACATGGGTGAAAATGTGTTCCTCTAACACGGGAGTGTACATATGTCTAGATCCTTGTATAAAGCTATAAAGGCTAGAGGTAAATCTAATTTAAACCTCTTATAGTAAAATATCAGTACACTCGAGGAGAGTGCAACTGCCAGGAGTGAAGTAAACAAGTAGCTGAACCGCTATATATGCTTGTGTTTATGATTATCATTTGTGCACAATTCTATCTATGTTTATGTCATTGATTAGTTAAATTATATGCATGCTTGAATTGAGTTATATGCTAGCTACTTTACTTGCAAGCACATATGAGCTCACTATCTTTTATAGACTACTTGATTATAATTATGCATCTATTGTAGTATATGTGATTGAACCCACTTGGCTTGGAAGCCTAACAGTTATTTATCTTCTTAGTTTAATTTGGTAAATTATTTTAAGCAAGAATTTTTTGCTCATATCCTTCCTAGGTCTTAGCTGTAATTCTAATATTCGCTAAGCTTCCGCACATGTTATGATAGATAATCCATGCAATTTCAAACAAAACAATTTCGACAATCTTACAGGCATGACCATTGACCATAGAATCAGGCCACCATCATAATTGTCATTTATAGTGAACAAACTTTGCTGAGGACACATATGGTGCGATGCTCCCATATCTAAAATCCACTCACGATAGAAGTAATCGATCTTGAAGACTGACAACACATTATAACCATTCGACCCTTCACTAGATTCCGCTGAATTGGCTTTCCTCGGCCAATCATCTTATATCTCCTCCTTCTAGATTTTGGGATATTGACAATCCTTCTTTATATGTCACATCCTTTGACAATTTCATCACTTCAAATTTTCTTTACCTTTCGACTTAGATCTATATCGCAACTTCTCATTCTCTTGCTTAGATAGTCTTCTCAGAGCAAACAATGCATTCGTAGAATTAAATTTGCCTCCACTCTTCTCTCTCAACTGCTTTGACTAAAGAGCTAAGATAATGGTCTTGACATCCAAGTTATCCCTACCACAGTAGAGAGTATTAACCAGATACTCATAGGACTGCAGAAGAAATGTCAACAAAATAAGGGTTTTGTACTCTTCATCCATCTTGACATCTAGCTTGTAACTTGCAAACCAACTTGTTGAAGTTATTAATGTACTCAGAGAGATCTGACCCTTCCACCATCTTTAGAGTGTAAAACTCTCTTCATATATAGATGATTGGTGAGCGACTTTATCATATAAATAATCTCCAACTTCGCCCATAAGCATACGATAGTAAATGACTTCATCAACCAAGAAAAATTGGATTGTGCTAATCACCCTCTAATCAAGTTCATCTCAATCCTCTACTTTCAAAGATTATGGATAGTGCGCTTTCCTGAGTGCATGTTGTAGCCCTTACTGAACTAGGAAGGCTTTCATCTTCATCCTTCATAATTCAAAGTTATTTTTTCCTGTGAACTTTTCTATCTCAAACTTTATATTTGATCCCCTCGATGTCGTTTTTTCATATTCAAACTAATACCCAACTTACAATGTAATACCACTTATTAGGAACAAAAGCATCCTCATATCATAATCAAATAAGCAATAGAGAATGAAAACTCAAAGCAATAAAGAGAACACATGAGTTTTAACATGAAAAATCCTTGAAGGAAACAACTACAACAGAAAGCAACAATCAATCCACTATAATCAAAAGAAGGTGACAAGAGATGGAACAACTTATAGCAGAAACTCTAGATTTCCCCTCAAAATTCTTGAATATGCATACTAAGCACCCAAAACCTCTCTCTCTAACCCCAATTGCAATTAGGAGGCTATTTATACACTCGCATACAATATTAGTAAACAAAACCCACACTTATTGTTTGCTTAGACCGACAGGAACCGACACATCCTTCACTCAAATGAAAAATGTGTAAAAGGTCATACCATGCAATCTAAGAATGCACCCACTCTTTTGGTCAAACCGGTAGGGATACCGGTCAAACCAACAGAGATCTTCTCTACACTTGGATTAAAAGCACTCAATCAACATGGAAATGATAAATTTCTCACAAACATCAGGGCCCTGCCGATCAAGCCTAAATATTGCATATTTATCCCCTTAATTGTACTAGTTTCGGCTGCATTCAAGTGTTAAATCGATCCACTGACATATGTTTTTTGCATATGAGGTAATCATGGGATCAAGGATGAATAGATGCTCAAGGTTGTAAAATTAAGGTTTAAAGGATTTCAACTTAAAGACATAAAGATTTGAAGCTTAAAAGGAAAGATTTGACATGCTAAAGATCTAAGAAAACTAAGTAATAAAGATGGAGAAAAGACTAAATAATCAAGCACTTAAATAATAGCATTAATAGACTGTTTGGTCTGACCAAAGTCAGGTTCATTCCTGCCAAAAGTGCCAGACACAGTCCAGTAACAAAACATCATAATCCAATGATAATTCTGTTCGATCAAGGAGAAACTCGGTCTAACCGAATGTACCTTCAGTGCGACAAAGGGACATTTGGCTCAACCAAAATAGGGTACAGTCTAGATAAGAAGCTCAGGAGAATTCACTGCAATAAAGTGAAATTCAACTACAACCAAAAGTCATGTTTAGTTCAACCGAAGGTATCTTTGATCCAACTGATGCATAAGGAAAGTGTGAAATTTTAAGTTGGTTCTAATTGGTGTGGATTTTTCTTATTTAAATAGATGTTTTACGCCATTCTAAACATGAATTATGGATTAAGAGAGAAATCAGGTAGAGGCAAAGCTTCCACGGAGCTGTTCCTCTTCAATCCTTCGGTTATAGTTGGTTTTTCATAAAAAAAAAAATTCTGTTTAAGATGTTAATCATGCTTAGCTAATCTCCTAGCTAAGTCTAAGGGATGAACCTTTTGATAGATTGTTGATATTTAATTCATCTTTTTATGAAGGTCATTGGTTTTTCATGTTG
Organism: Magnolia kwangsiensis; assembly: GCA_037074715.1. Lineage (NCBI taxonomy): Eukaryota > Viridiplantae > Streptophyta > Magnoliopsida > Magnoliales > Magnoliaceae > Magnolia > Magnolia kwangsiensis. Next base: position 58,403,155 of record CM073576.1, read on the forward strand.
AATTGTGATTGTGTTCGATTAAATTCCTATATTGGGAAATGAATCAATTTGTAAAGTTGATTGATTCATCGTGGCTTTCGAGTACATTGGATGTTTTTGATTCCCTGTGATTGATTACCTAGATCTTCATGTGAGATCAAACCTATCGTGATTCTAATCTATGTTAATGTTTGTGATTAATATTATTGTGTTATCTTCCTATTGGAATCTAGTTCTAGTTGAGTTATTGACTTGAGAAAACGAATTAAGTTCAAGTTCTATTGATTGGGAAATCCTGGATCCTTATTTGCTTTTATTAATTGTTTAGATCTCATTCACTTCACTAACTTAAAAACCCATAGAACCCTATTAGTTTTAATTGTGTTCTCACCAAATTTCTTGTAGATTAACCTCGGTCTCATTAAGATTATTACTACATTGCAGACCTGCACTTAGGGTTATTAACCCTTATATTCGATCATCTGCCTAGCTTCCTGTTACAGGAAGTTCCTCTTAAAGGCTTTCACAGGTCATCTGCATCTGTGGTGGATCCCATAGGAAATCAACTACCCTTTTCCTGTGAAGGAAAATGATCATGTGATTATCTTATAATTAATTGACAATCCCAAGTGCAGGACTGCGATGTAGTAATAATAATTCGATGAAATCGAGATCCTTCCACATGGATATATGTGGCTAAGAATGCAACTACAACTAAACGGATTAAGAGATTATGGTTTCAATGGAATAAAATCATTGTAAATAATAATAACAAAACACTAAAGATCCAAGGAGACACTTCTACCAATCACAATGTTTAGTTTATCGATTCACTTTCTCTAACTCAACTAGAACCGAATTCTAGTTCGTTCTAATCAAAAGATAATTTTGTTAAAGTAATCATATACATCCAATAAGGTATGAGTTTAATTGAACAATTCTCTCATGAAAAACTCAGACATCGATCATGAGGAATCTAATCATCTATTGTGCTCGAAGTCTACCATAGATCAAGGCATTTGACTGATTGATTTATTCTCTAATCAATCCAAGCAATTGCAAAATCAAAGTATCCGATGTAACTAAAATTCACAACGGATTCAGAAATAAATAACCCAAAAGTTAATAAGTATAATTCAATTAAATATTCATCAATCATTCTAATGTATGAATCAAAATGAATATAGAACATTGAAATTAATTACAAGCTTCACCCCTTAGCCTTAATTAAGAGATTAGCTAGACCTAGATAACTCTAGAAAAAGAGAAACAAAGAAACTACTAAAAACGAAGGTAAATGAGGGAAGAATGACATTGAAGAAGCTCTGCCTTCACTTTCTCTCTCTCTCCAAACCTTAGAAGCTTCTTAAGAATGTATAGAAAACCTCCTATTATAGATAGAAACTCTGCACTTTTACACCAACTTTGGAAAATCGTGAACTTTCAAACTAACCGCCTCCATCGATATGAGTCTTTAATAGGGATCGAGGGCATTCGATGACTCTCAATAAGATAAAAGAATGTGCAAAAATAATCCAACAACCAACTCTCAAAATTCTGGATTTTCTCTATAGGATCGAACTTCCATCAAATCTAATTGAATGTTTATTGATAGGATCAAAGAAATAGTCCAGTAAGCAATTTGTAAAATCTATATTTTCTCGATATTAGCTTTAATTGAATTGAATCCCATTGAGATCTGTTGATAGAATCGATGTACCATAGAGAATTGCTGATCTTCATTAATTATCTTCAACACACTTGATCTTCAATTCTCCACTTTTTTACTTAGTTTCCTTGCTCTTTTAGGAGTTCAAATCTTCAAATTTAATGCTCTAATCACCAATTCTTCAATCGTCACTCATTTAGGTTCTAATTTACCATTTTATGCATGTATTCACTTTAAACAATGAAATTCTCCTGCATGTTGAAAACTCATCTAATTTTATCATTTTAACACACATATTCATGAGGAAAAAAATGCATCAGGGGAGATAAATATACAATATTTGAGTCTTATCACACTTCCTAACAAGCATTTTGTTAGTCCCGAGCAAAATATGTGAAAGACTTTTAAAAATCTAAGAGTAAAATTCTCTTCAGAAAATAGTTTCCATATATTCATATCTCCTCAAATCATCTAAATAACCGAATTCCAAGGGACAAACTTATAAAAATTTCAATCTAAATCCTAGCACCTTCAGTATTAATCCATCATCGGCTCAATTTATTCATCACTCAATGAAAATATTACAAACATTAAGAACCATGGTGTTCATTAAAATTTGACTTTATACCAACTAGGGTTTCAATTTTCCACCGTCAAGATAATATCAATAACTACCCAAAAGTGAAGAGAGCAACCAAAACACTGAATCAACCTTCTTATCCTTTCAATTTCTCATTTTTTTCATCGACAACTTTCACACCGTTCCTTCTTTTTGAATTCTTCTTTTTATTGTCCATATAATCCATTTATTATTCTTCTTCTTTTTCATTCTTTTGATAAACAATTTCTTATTTTCACTTCTTTTCATCAGGTAGCCCTTTTCGATGTAGTTGTTTTGTAAACTAGTTTCTTCAAATATTCTTCTCTCTTTTTCTTTTTTTTCATATAGTTAAGATTCATCAAGCTTGGTTCCTTTACACTCTTAACCAATTATCATGTATCACAACAGTATCAAACTTCATTCTAGCAATGTGAATCAAGTTGTGAATCATGAAATTATGATTCAACAATGTTTAAAACATCTATAAGAAAAATTATTAAAAAGAACTCAAATGAATTTTTACATGAATACAAGTTTCTAGACTTCAACTTTCATAAAATTTGGTACCTTTTCATTCCAATCATTCATATTACTTTAATTCAACATGAATACATGGAAATCCAAACTTCTAAAAAAAATTAGCGCCCAAAATTCAACAAATTTTAAACTTTTGAATAATTTTACAAAGAAAACCCCGCCCCTAACTTAAATGATACATTGTCCTCAATAACATGAGAGCAATTCAATTGTTACGAGTAGAGAATAGAGAGTAACTGAGACAATGAATATGTGAAAGTTCTTAAAATTTCTAAATCGCTGTGAAGAAAATAAAAACTAGTAAATTAATCAAAGCAAACTAATCCTAAAAAAAAACAACTATATCTAAATGGATTTCCATCAAACTAGGAGAGTTACTTGATGCTCTGGGTATGTAGGCTTGATAAGTAGCATTTTAAAATGGTACATGTCGTACAAATTAACTCAAATTAAATCGGATAAATTTTCTAAGTGTGACACACTTTCTCAATGCTCCAAACTAAAAGGAAAATCTTAACCACTGATTTGTGTACACTTGTTGAAATAAGATTCATATTTTTTTTTATTGTGAACCATTCAATAAATGCACGAGTCCAGTTAGATAATCAAATTAGTCTTTGGCCCGTGATACATCTTTATAAATACCTGTTAATCATCCATCACACTCTCTTTGACATGGTGGTAAACTCTGTTGGCTATCATTTAAGGATTTGATGGTAAATTGGATATGTAAAAGAAGTAAAGAAATGAATAATCATTAAAAGTTTTATATTATATTTCATCCTAACATACAAGCATGAGAAATGGTGCATTTTTATATTGATGTGACGTTTTAATAATGGTAAAGTATAATCATTTAAGTATATCATTTTGCACTCAAACACTGAAAAATTAAGTTAAAATATCTTAAGTATGACAAAGACAAGATTTGATATGTGTAATTATTATAGGCGGAAAATTACAATCCAAACATGCCCTTAAATTTGACTATTTCAAAAGTTTGAAATTTGAGCCTTTTATTTTGGAAATGGCCAAAACTAGGGTGTAAGTAGAGGGTTCAGAAGTTTAATCTAAATATTTAAGGCAATCTAAATATTTAAGGCATGCCCCATTTGAGGTGTGCCCTAACACATAAATGGTTTTTAATCTCCTTGGATGATAATGGCTAGTGAGGCTCATTATCTAAGGATACATTTTAGAGCCTTTTTTGATATGTGCACTAAGGGCATGTTTGTTAACGTTGAATTTTTGTACTTAATGCAGAATTTGGAAAATGTTCCATATTTAGCGGTGTTTGTTAACGCAATTGAAGGAAAGCGCTTCCGTGATGGAAGTCTTTTATGTTGATATTTTTCCGTGATGGGAGTCTAGCTTAATGGGTATTTTTTAAAATCCAAAATTGTCCTGTAGGAGAGAGATTTTCTCCCTTGCATTATACACATCCCAACTTTTAATATGAGGCACTTCTCTAAGCCCACCATGATGCATGTGTTTCATCCATTTTTAAAGATCATTTTAGGGCTTGATACAAAAAATGAGAGGAATATAAATCTCAGGTGGACCACACCACTGGAAAACAATAGCAATTGGATATCCACCATTAAAATTTTTGTAAGGCCCAATGTACTGTTTATTTGACTTTTGATCTGTTGATTAGGTCACATAGACCCAGATGAATGGAAAAAACAAAGATCAGCTTGATCCAAAACTATAATAGTCAACATTCATTCAATACTGTTTTCATGTAATGTGGTCCACTTGAGATTGGGATATACCTCATTTTTGGTCTCCATAAAATGATCTAGAAATATAGATGGACAGCATGGATGGATCATATACACATGGTGGGTCCCACATAGCACCGACCACCAGCCATTGTCTAGAGGCAGGGGGTAGCCAGTCCGTATCCGTGGACGTGGATTGGATACTGACGAGTAGAGTAGCAAGACTTGCTACTGAAGTTACCAAGTTCTGTTGGGCCCATTATGATGTATGTTTTGTATCCACACCGTCCATCCATTTGAAGAGATAACTTTACGTAAAAGTCTAAAGAATGAGACAAATCCAAAGCTCCACTAGACCTTACCATAGAAAAAAGTGGGGAGAGTGATGCCTACCATTAAAAACTTAAATAGGCTACAAAAGTTTTTGATCAAGATGACATTTGGTTTTTTCCATTCTTTCATGTCAGTGTTAACGTGTGAATAGGTTGGATTTCAAATAAAAATCATGATGAGCTTTGGGAAGGTTTCAACAGTGGGCATCAATCATACATCATAGTGGGCCAAGATATATCATTCTTTAACTCATGCCCTAAAATTATATCTCCAAATAGATGGACAGTGTAGATAAAGCACATACATCATAGTGGGCCCACATAACTTGGTGACGTCACTTCGTTAGCAAATCTTACTACTTAACTTGTCAATAGTAGCTAATCTGCCTTGAAATAAGATTGCGTATTGAGTTACTCAGTACACTTTTATCATAATGAGTAAACTCAGTTGGGCTTGGTATGAATGTAGGTGGGTTATTCACACCGTCCATCCATTTTTTCATATCATTTTAGTGGTTGAGTCTAAAATAGAAGTATTCCCAAAGCTTAAGTGGACCACACTAAAGGAAACAATGAGAATAATGACTTCCGCAGTTGAAACCTAGCTAGGGCCCACAATGATGTTTATTTGTCATCCAACGTTCATAAGATTACACAGACATAAATGAAGGGAAAACATAATTATTAGCTTGATCCAAAACTTCTGTGGGCCCCAAGAAATTTTGAATAGTAGAATTTCAATTCACACTATTTCCCGTGGTGAGGTCCACTTGAGATTTGGATATATCTCATTTTTTGGATCAAGCCATAAAATTATCTGATAAAATGGATGGACAGAGTTGACAAAATATGAAAATCATGGTGGACCCCACAAAGTTTACTAAGTACGCAATCTACTTCCATTCGCATCAAGTAGTACCCGGACATGGATTTCTTGCAAAAGCCATAAAGATGTTGGGTGGGGTCCACCGAGATGCTTTTGAGAAATCCACCCCATCCATCCATTTTGCAAGGTCATTTAAGGACGTGTGACTAAAATTAAAGTTTATCAAATACTTAAGTGTGCTATATAAGAGGAAATTGTGGGCATTCAGTGAGTACCGTTGAAGCATTTGTATGGCCATAAAAGTTTTGTATCAAGATACCTCGTTTCAAAGAGGTCTTGGTATCGATTCCCTAGTGGGGGTGGCTAACAATGAAGTGTGAACTGACAGTGGGTGTACTAACAAGCTAACTAAAACAAAAAAAAGGTTTTGTATCAAGCTATACCTTAGATGTTTTCACTTCATCCAATTGGGAATGACTGTATAAAGGGTTTGGATAACATATAAACATCAAGGTGGAGCATAAGAAGGTTTCAACTGTATGAACTTCTTTTCCTAATTTTTCCTCTTGTGTGACCCATTTGAGTTTTGTATCCACTCATTTTTGGTTGAACGTCCTAAAATGAGCTCAAAAAATGGATGGACAGAATGGATTTCTCACGTACATTTCAGTGGACCCCACCCAACATCCTTGCGCAGGAACTTCTTACGAAAGGTTTTTGCAGGAAATCTGATCTAATAGCCAATTGGAAAAGGTGGGTAGGGAAATTCCTACTGTTGAAACCTCCCTAGGGTCAACAGTGATGGTTACATGTCATCCATACCATTCATAATGGGATGAACTGAAAACAAATATACTACCCTAATTCAAAACTTCTGTGGTCCCATGAATATTTCAATCGTGGACGTTCAATTCTCACATTTTCGGCCTAGTTGAGTATTGGATCTAGCTCATTTTTTGGCCTTTTCTCCTAAAATGAACTCACAAAATGGATGGACGTGATGGATTTATCAAAAACATCATGGTGGGCCCCACATAGGTTCCCAATGCAGGAACTTCTTGCAAAAGCCTTTCCCAGGAAATCTACGTCGAACCCAATACGCATGGGTCTGGATGTACCCGAGGTGGGCACCATTGTCTCACCAGTTTTATGGGCCTTATTAGAAGGTTTTGTTGCCACTAGTGCTCAAGCCTACACCAAACATAGTGACAATCTTCCCGCTAAAAGGAATCAAGGGTCTTATGAATAATGATATTTTAGTTTTCTATTCATTATTTTAGTTTATTTGAATTAAATATGATGATTTTATTTTCATTTAATAAAAAATAATTTTTTTATAATGTAAAACATTTCCAAATGGAAGATAAGAGTAAATGTGTCAAATTAACATATTTCGAACATTTCATATGTTTGTTAACAAACAGGTTGTTTCAAATTTAGTACTTAATTTTCAGACTTCAGCCATAATTATCAAACAAAGTTTTTTACTCAGATTTCAGATTCAGTCTTCGTATTTCAGATTCAGTCATTAGACTTCATATTTAACAAATGGTGCCTCGGCTTTTCAAAAGCAGATTCCCGCTCTTTAGTGGACTGGAGGGCGGCGGATTAGCTGTTACCTAGGTAACACATTAACGGGTGTATATCCACACCTTTCATCAGTTTTTTAAGCTCAGTTTAGGGAAGTGAGGCAAATCCAAATCTTAATGGACAATACATTAGGGTTGAATGTTCTGTAAGAAATCTATGTAGTGGGCCTTACTGATCAACGGTCTGGATTGTACTCTAGTTGGATGGCTAGATTGAGTTAATCAGTGGGCCCCACTTAAGGTTATGCACTGTGCAATCTATCTGCGCAACACTGCGTATTTGGGGTGGAATGTTAAAGCCTTATGCAAGGTAATTTGAGTCGAACTATGACAAAGTGATGTGGAGCGTGGGAGAGAGAGTTTTGATGGGTTTCAAACTCCCTCTCCACAGACTCTATATAAGAGAGTTAGGTCCCCGATCCTACACCAAGGCAGAATTCGAGTCCCATCTTTTGAGTTGCAAAAAAAGGGTGTGAAGGAGAGGAAGATCCTAAGCTCTATAGATATTCCGGTATTCTTATTCTCAACAATGGTGTCCCACTTAAGGTAAGCCATCCGAACTCTCGATTTCTATGTTTGATGCACTGACAGATCCGTGGGCCTATTCTACATACAGGTTAAGCCCCATAGTTGGAATCAAAGCCATCTGTGCAAAGGCATGGATGATCAGATTCATCCATTTCAGATTTATTTAGTTAATTAGAATTTTTCCCTGAATTTAGAAATCAGAGAGATTAGGGATTTCGAATTTCAAATCCTATATTGGGGATTTCATTACTATCACCCCAAATCCAGTTAAAGTTAGGGATTTGGATTCAAAACCCCAAATCAACAAATTAGGGATTTAGGAATTCCTGAATCCGTTAATTAGGGATTCTAATTCCAAATTCCGGTTAGGGATTTTTTAAACCTAGATCCCTGAATCCAGCCAATTAGGGTTTTTTTGGACTCGAAATCCCCCAATTAGAATTAGGGATTTCGGAATCCAGATCCCCAAATCCAGACCAATTTAGGGATTACCAAATCAGATCCCATATCAGCGAATAGGGATTTTGATATTCGAATCCCATATTAAATTGGGGCTTCCAGATCTTTCATCCCCACATCTGGTCTTGGATTAGGAATTTTGTAATACTGAAATCCATTTTCGCACCTGTGTCGCTGCCTCTGTTGAATGAGGAGTAACACAACGGCTGAACCTTCAAATAAACCTCCCTTCCTTTATCCAGAGTCATTGCGAGCTTTCACCTTCATCAATGGCAGTCGTGGCCACAGTCGCAGACGCTGCTTCCGATGATGTTTATAGAGATCCATTTCTTCTCGTTGCGACGGGCGGACAGGGAGAGCGGCCTACGTCTCTTTCTCTCTCTCTCTCTCAGCAATTTCGAAAGATGAGAGCCCTGTTCGGACACAACTGACGGGATATCTCCTGTTTTAATCATTCGAGTATATGGACCCGATTTCAGTCCGTTCGGGTATATGGAGCTGATTTCAGCCCGCTTAGGTACATTAAACCTATTACGGCCCATTCGAATCTTGTTGTATATATGTGTGTGTGTGTGTGTGTGTGTGTGTGTGTGTGTGTGTGTGCGTGTGTATCCTTAGGGTGATATATATTGGCCTATACTGGATTTTCAAATTTGGAATGGGCCTGGTACAAGTGAGCCTCATTAGAAGATTTCAGCATGGATGTTGATTGGACCCATTTAATTAGGTCAAGTGTTTCACATTAAATTCAGATCTCATTTGGGCCCACTGATATTTTAGGGACCTATTTGGATCTGTTGACCAGATCTGAGTCGTTAGTTTGTATTAAAATGAGCCTATAATCTTGAAAATTCACTTGATGGACAAATATTAGGATAAAGAACTATCATCAAGTATCAGTTCTAACGCGTCCATTTAAAGGACATAAATGTCAAGATCTGAGCATCAAATTTTGTGGATCGTTCAATACTATTCATTCATCGTGTGGGTATTATAGAGTAGACTTATTATACTCAATGATAATGACTAGATAATTTTGAAACTTGACTCGGCCCAACTGTAGGCCCACTACCCATCCTTAAGGGTCTTACATAGACCATTGGATTATAGAGAGCGAAATATATCCGTCCATTTCTATCAAAAGTTTCTCTATCCTCCACGGATCAATATTGACCATCTTGTGGGCCATATCAAACTAATTTAAGTATAATTCATTGAGGCATGATTATAATTATGATCCTAAGTCCATATTTGTAGTTTTAGATTTGGTTGAGTTAGCCACCATAGTGACCTCAATCAATGAAAATTCTACAAGTACAGACTTGTAACATTAGGATAAGAGGATTGCATACAGTTGCGTTTACATTTTCAAGCGTACGGTAACGAAAACACAGACGATTACCGTATGGTAGACATGTGAACGGGTGAAGTAAATGGTGCTAGTAATGTAAAGCTGAAAGACTCATCTCACCCACAGGTGTTGAGTGTCTCAGATTTACATCACTAACATCACTTAGCTTCATGTTTAGGAGGATCACTGGCATGTTATTATTACCACCCATAGGAGGAATGATGATGATGTAATAGATTCTCACCAGGATGTAATGGTTAGGCCCATCTTCATCTTGGATGATTCAGTTGATGCCTCTCTTAAACAATTGAATTGATTTAATTTACCTGATATTCTTTATTTATATTCACGAAATTGCTTTGTGAACTAATGTGAGTATATATGTATCTCTTCTATTTTAGTCTCAATTCCAACTAATACGCATCAAGTCCCTGCCTTAAATGGGTCTAATTATACTCAATGGAAGAATGTCATTGAAGTTGTACTGGGCTGCCTTCAATTAGATCTTACCCTGATAACACCAGAACCACTAAAGTCATCTGATAATGCCACTGAAGCAGAATATAATCGATGGGAGGCATGGTTTAGATCAATTGATACATGCCTGAAAGTCATTAAGTATTCGATTTTTGAATCGATGAAGGGTGTCATGTCTGAAACAAATAAGGCCAAAACATTCCTGACTGAAATGAGAAAACGATTCAAGAAATTTGATAAGTCTGAAGTAGGCATTCTTTTGAATAAATTAACTCGCTCATTCTACAACGGAAAAGGAAATATCTGTGAATACATTGTAGAGCAGATCGAGGTTGTTTCTAAGATTCGTTCTCTAAGGCTTGTACTCATTGATGATCAACTGGTTCATTTGATCATGAACAACTTACCTCCCCAATTCGGCGCGTTCCTGGTAAACTATAACATTTTGAAGGACACGTGGACATTGGATGAACTTATTACTCAATGCGTCCGAGAAGAAGACAAGATCAAGCAGATGGTCAAAGTTCAAAATGTTAATATGGTGACTTTAGGTCAAGGGCATGGGAAAGGAAATAAAGATAAAGGAAAAGGAAATAAGGTTCTAATAATGGATCCTCTGGTCATCCATCTGGAAACCATGAGAATCATTCTAAAAATGGATCTAAACACAAACAAGTTAAAGGCAAACCGTGCTTCTTATGCAAAAAGACGGGTCATCTAAAGAAAGACTGCGAAGGATTTAAGAATTGGCTTATAAAGAAAGGTAATCATTCTGTTCTTATTTGTTTTGAATCTAATTTAACTGATGTATTAGCGGATTCCTGGTGGATGATTCAGGAACTACTATTCACATATGCACTTCTATGCAGAAATTACTACATGTTAGGCCACCAACTGATGCAGAGCACTCAATATACGTAGGCAATGATGTCAAGGTAGATGTGGAGGCAATATGAGTTTATAGGCTTAAGTTGAAGTCTGATTATTTTTTGGATTTAGTAGATACATTTTGTGTGTCATCTATAAGACACAATTTAGTTTCAATTTCCCATTTAGATAAATTGAGATATTCATTTCAATTTGAAAATAAAAGTTTTAGTATTTACTTTAATTCGATTAAAGTTGAGACTGGCTCTATGGTAAACAACTTATACCAGTTAGACTTGATTGCATCTCATGTCCATAATATTAATACCTTGCATGGAAATAAAGTGGGATCCAAGCGAAGGCTAGACTATGAGAATTCCTCCATGTTGTAGCATAGGCGGCTTTACCATATGTCTTATGAGAGATTAGGCAGGTTTGTGCGAGAATGAATTTTGCATTCTCTAGACTTCTCTGACTATAAAGTGTGCATTGATTGCATAAAAGAAAATTAGACCAGAACTAGAAAAAAAGGTGCAACCAGAAGTGCAGGTCTATTAGAGGTGATACATGCAGACATTTGTAGACCATTCCCTAAAGCTTCATGGAGTGGACACAAATATTTTATCACTTTTATAGATGACTACTCTCGTTTCGGGCACCTCTACCTTATTAATAAGAAATCAAATGCCTTAGATGCTTTTAAAATATATAAAGCTGAAGTTGAAAATCAACTTGATAAAAAGATTATATTTGTCAAATCCGACCGTGGTAGTGAATACTATGGCAGATATAACGAATCAGAATGTAATTCAGGGCCATTCGCTAGATACCTAAAGGATTATGGCAATGTCGCACAATACACTATACCTGGTACTCTAGAGTAGAATGGTGTGGCTGAGAGGCGTAATCGCACCTTTATGAATATGGTGCGAAGCATAGTCAGCAATTTGACATTGTCAGAATATCTGTGGGGTGATGCGATCAAAACCACAGTTTATATACTAAATAGGGTTCCCAGCAAAGCAGTAAGAAAAACTCCTTTTGAGTTGTGGAATGGGAGAAAATCAAGTTTCCGATATCTATATGTTTAGGGTTGTCCTGCTAAGGCTAAAATTTATAACCCGCATGAAAAGAAGCTTGATCCTATAACCGTAAGTTGTTTCTTCATTGGATATCTAGAAATATCAAAAGGCTATCGATTCTACTGTCCTTCCCACTCTATCAGGATTATTGAGACTGAGAATGCTAGATTTATTAAAGACATTGAAAACAATGGGAGCACGAACATAAAATTTTTTATATTTAAGGAATAAAGGATTGTGACTCCAGTCATAGTCACTTCAGATCACATGGATATTAATGATGCAGTTGATCTTGCAGTCACTGTAGAACACCACGTATAACCTCATGTACAAACCACTGATGAGGAAAATCAAGATCACACCCAACAAACTAAACCATAGAGAAGATCTGAAATAAAAAGAAGGCCTGTAAATCAAGACGATTACATCGTATACTTACAGGAGCATGACTTTGACATAGGAGTGGAAAAGGATCCTGAATCCTTTACATAAGTCAAACAAAGTGTTGATCCTTCTCGTTGATTTGATGCCATGAAAGATGAATTAAAATTCGTGAGGGACAATAAAGTATGGGATCTTGTAGAGTTACCCACTGGAATCAAGTTGATTAGTTATAAATGGATATTTAAAATCAAAAGGGACTCCAAAGGTAATGTCAAAAAATATAAAGCCAGACTTGTTGTCAATGGTTTTAACCAACGTGAGGGCATTAACTTTAAGAAGACTTTCTCACCAGTGTCCAAAAAAGACTCATTCAGGATCATAATGGCTCTTGTATCTCATATGGATTTAGAATTACATAGGATGGATGTAAAGACTACATTTCTCAATGGAGATCTGAATGAGAATATATACATGTTACAGCCCGAAGGTTTTGTATCCAATCACTCATAATATTTGGTTTGCAAACTAAAGAAATTCATATATGGGTTGAAACATGCATCGCAACAGTGGTAACTAAAGTTTCATGAAGTAATTTTCTCATATGCCTTTGTACAAAACACTGCAGATGAATGTATCTACATTAAAATCAATAGGAGTAAGTTCGTTATAATGATTTTTTATATTGATGACATTTTGTTAGCTAACAGTGATACTAGGATGTTGAGCAACACTAAGAAATTCTTATCTCAAATATTTGAAATGAAAGATCTGGGTGAAGCTTCTTATGTCATTGGCATTGAGATTCGCTGTGACAGATCACTTAGATTGCTCAGCTTATCACAGAGGGCTTATATCACTAGGGTACTTGAAAGGTATGGCATGCAAAATTGTGCCTCCGAATAGTTGCCCATTGTGAAGAGCGACAAATTTGGCCTATTTCAGTGTCCAAAGAATGATTTAAAGAAAAATCGAATGAAAGGATATCCTTACACATCAGTAGTAGAGAGCATCATGTATGCTCAAGTCTGTACGCGACCGGACATTGCTTTTGTCACTAGAATGTTAAGAAGATACCTTTCTAATTTAGGTATGCAACATTGAATAGCTGCAAAGAAAGTATTACAGTATTTACAGAGAATGAAAGACTTCGGACTCACATACAGAAGATCTGATAAGTTGGAATTAATCGGATATTCAGACGCAGACTTCGCAGGCTGCGTTGACACTAAGAAGTCTACTTCAGGATACATCTTCATGATGGTTGGAGGAGCTATATCGTGGAAAAGCGTGAAACAATCTACCACAATCTCATCCACCATGGAAGATGAACTTATCGTCCACCATGAGGCATCTAATCAGGCACTATGGTTACAGACTTTCTTCTCAAGTTTGCAGGTACTGGAGCATATCCCGAAACCCTTGAGAATATTTTACAATTATTTAGCTGTTATTTCCTTCTCTAGTAACAACAAGCATTCTTCAAGGACGAGGCATATCGACATCAAATATCTTGTTGTAAAGGAAAGAATTCAGAATCATAAAGTGTTCGTGGAATTCATCAGCACTAATCAGATGATTGCAGATCCGCTCACTAAAAGGTTCCCTATCATACCATTTCAGGAGCATGTGACATTCATGAGAGTCATTGATCCTACAAATGTTTTCAGTTAGTGGGAGTTGAGCGTATTTTGATTTTCACAAACATTTAGATATCTCATTTTATACAGTTTGTTTTTGGATGATTTTGATATAAAGATTCATTTTTGTTTCTCTATATAAATGTACAAATTTTGACTAAGTAGAGCTACAGCCGTGTCTCGTTGAAGACATCTAAAAGCTTTAGGACTTTTTAAGGATAGACACATATCATCACACTAAAGTGTGTAATTCTTATACCACATTTCATATTTCCTGATCTATGTTGTTAAGATTGAAAAGTACTTGTGATTGCGCTTAGCCTCACTTCACCTAAATTAAATGTTGTAACAACTACCGCGTTTTGATACTGACAGTCTTAATGGACCAGGTTGAATAACATTACCCATATTGTCCAACTATTTCATGGGTTAACTATTTAGATGTTTTCTTAAAAACAAAACCTGTTTTCAAAATTATTATATATGACAATTATTGACATTGCTCAATGAGGCTCAAGTCGGAGAATGTAAGAACTCTATGTAGTGGGCCTTACTGATTAACAGTCTGGATTGTACTCTAATTGGAGGTTAGATTGAGTTAATCAGTGGGCCCCACTTAAGGTGATGCGTTGCGCAATCTATCTGCGCATCACTACGTATTTGGGGTGGAATGCTATAGCCTTACACAAGGCAATTTGAGTCGAACTAGGACACAGTGACGTGGAGCATGAGAGAGAGCGTTTTGATGGGTTTCAAACTCCCTCTCTATAGACTCTATATAAGAGAGGTGGGTCACCGATCCTATACCACGACAGAATTCGAGTCTCATCTTTTGAGTTGCAGAAAGGGTGTGAAGGAGAGGAAGATACTAAGCTCTATAAATATTCTGGTATTCTTATTCTAAGTAATGGCGTCCCACTTAAGTAAGCCATCCGAACTCTCGATTTTCATGTCGTATATGGATAAACAGATCTATGGGCCTATTTCGTATACAGGTTAAGTCTCAAATGTTCACTATAAGAAACTTATTGGGGGCCTACAAAAGTTTTGGATCAAGCTAATATTTGTTGATATTTGTTGTTTTCCTTCAATCAGGTCTGGATGGCAAATAAACATTAGGGTTAGCTGAGGAAGTTTTTAATGGTAGATGTTCAATGACCACTGTTTCCTGTGGTGTGGTCCACTTGAGATTTGGATCTGCTTCATTTTTTAGACCGTGCCTTAAAATATGCTAGAAAAAATGGATGGACGGCTTGGATATGAAACACATAGATCAAGGTGGGCCACACAATCAGTTAAATTACTCACTAAAGTGTTACCTGGGTAACACCTAATCCGCTCCCTGACGGTAGAGACTCAATCCAGGCCACTGGAATCTCTGGGCCAACAACGCGGAACACAACTGGGAAGATCAAAGCTGCCATAGAATAGTTCGTGCTGGGACCCGCAAATGATATTTCTGCAAACCGAGAGCCACTTTGGTGGACCTTTCATCAGATCCACCCCATCCATCAGTTACGCTCTCTTTTTACTGTATAACCCAAAATCATGATCATTCAAAACTTAGATAACCCACACAACAGGAAACAATTGTGATGGAACACAGACCATTACTTTCGGTAGGACCCACCAAAGGGTTTTATATACCATCCAATCCATTCATCGGATGTGACATATCAGAATGAAAGAACGAAACAAAAACCATATAATCATCAGTCTAGACGGCATATAAACATCATGGGGCCCACATTAGTTTTGGATCTAACTCATTTTTCGGCTCTTGTGCTAACATGAGCAGGAAAAAAAAAAACCGATGGACATGATAGATTTCTCACAAACATCACGGTGGGCCCCATCTAGCTTCCTCTAGCAGAAAGTTCCTGCCCAAGGCTTTCATAGGCCATCAGCGTCGCAATCAGCTTACCTTTGCATGTGAAGGGTACACGGGGCAAAAATTAAGCCGGGTAAATTGTGTAAGTATAACAAACTTTCGCCAAATTACAGCCCAGAAGGACAATCCTAACCGCTGATTCGTGGACGCTTGTTGAAATAAGACTGATATTTTTCATTTTGAACCGTCCAATAAATGCACCAGTCTGATACATAATCAAAAAGTATAGTACTTGGTCCATGATACATATAAAATGGTATCCATAGTTTTTAAAGTTTAATTCGATTTAATTATATACCACGTAACAATTCCTATATAATTTACAAGTGCCTGCTTATCAATTATCATCCATCATGCTAGAGTATCGAAGTTCTTTCTTATGGCGGTAGACAGTGTTTGCCACCATTTAAAATGTTGGTGACTCCTCACATGTGGCAGTTACGTACAGCTATCTAGACCATTCAAGCTGTGGATCCCATTATGGATGTAGCATATGTCCAAAATTACAGTGACCAAGACATCCTAAACCTGGCCATGAAATGAATTAGTGAGTGGTCCAAATTCATAAGGGAAAAAAAATCTAACTGTTAACGTTACTTTTGCAGGATAAGCGATTTGGATGGTCTGGACAGTCTGACAATTACGCCACCGGAACGGTTGAAGAGTCACCACCTTTCCTTTTACGGTTTATTAACCTCTACATCCATACACGTGGCATGCATGCATACGTGACTGGTCCAGTCCTTTTATCTTGACGTTGCTATAGATGGGTCATGCTAAAGGTCACACCTGTTAAATGATCCAACTCCCGGCCTTTTGATGCTTCGACAAAGATGCCCATTAAAATTTCCAACCAAAGATGGACATTCGAATGGAATGATGGTCCCTATATGGTGGCCACGAGACGTAGACCTTTTGGATGACCAGGATCATTAAATCAGGGAGAGCATCCTTTAGTGATATCATGGGCCGGACTCGCCTACAAGCCCAAGGGCCGAGACACGACAGGCCTGAAATTAAATCCATTTGCTAATTGGGCCCATTCGCCTGGTTCATATATATCGAGGCTCAAGCCCATTTTCATTTAGCACCTCCGTACACATATATATATGTACACCGCTCCGGCTTCCAGTTTGTACAAGTGGGACCCTGTTCAAGTAATCCAAACTGCTGTATATGTTCCATTCATCAAAAGGTCTCTTAGATGAAAATTTCCTGAAGCTTGCAAAATAGGAAACCTGAAAAATAACACGTTAAGAAGGAAAATATAGCAACAGTTCCCATTCAACCCATGGTTTTAAAATTGGTCGGGTCAACCGAAACTCATGGAGTCACTAAACTCAACGAGAGATTTCAAGCCAGGTTGGATTTTCGAACTATGGTAGCCAAGATCGTGGGGTTATTTAGCAGCATGGATTTCAGTGCATTCGGAATCACAAAACCATTTGGCAATATGGGTTATTTTAATATACAGTTTTAGTTTCAATGTGTTTTTCAAATCTCTCCATTTTGCCCTATTGCGGTATCTAATGTAATTCTTTTTTTTTTCTTTTTTTTAAAAGCAAGAGGGTGGCACGTGTAACAAAAGTGTCGCAGGGCTACTAATTCATCATACACATGGCACACTAACAATTCTCAAAATAATTAAATTATCGGTTGCATCACTAAAATTAGAGCAATTGAGTGATCCAAACAGTCCAAACATTGGCCTACAATAATAAAAATAACATTGTCATGTTGCTCGTTTGTGAATACTTGGGAGTCCAAGGCTTGAAATTTTATCATTTTTAACCAAAGTATATATTTCAATGGGCTTATTATAATGATTCAATCAAATATGACATGTACACTAATTTAGAATATTAAAGTTGATTTGGTATTCCAATTCAAATTTCTGGAAAGAATCACCTTGATATGTGATTTGGAATCCAATGGGCATTCCAAATATAAGCTCCGAAATGAGGACATATATGACTGTTTTATTACTAAACCACGGAAGCCACCCCTTGGAACAAACTGAAGACCCTTACTGTACAATCTCTTGACCGTGTGCATCATACAGTACCCTAACAACATCGGTCGCAATAAGTGAAATCTAACAATGATACCATTCAAACATGATTAGGAAGGCAATGGTATCTCAACATACCAGACTAACAATAGCCTTTGCTCATTTTATGAGTTAAAAAACTCTATGTAGAACAATCGAACTGCATTTTTTTTATGCGGGTTGTTCTTTTTTTCTTTTCTTTTTTTTTTTTTTTTTTTTTTTTTTTTGCTTCTCTACACATCAGTGTTTGGATGCACAATCAAATTGAATTGCAATTGTGCCTAAAAAAGTGGAGACAGACCAAATTGTTACATAAAGCCATCCCAAACACCCATCAAGTCATCCATTCAGAGAGCCTACGAGTCTTGAGATGATGTTAAAATCACATGTCAAGTTATTTCACTAGTTGGAATTCTATTGATGTGTTTGGACGCACAAATGAACTGAATGGGAAACCTTCAGTATAATCAATAGAAATGAGCACTCAATGCAGAAGCTCCTCCATCAATCCCAGTAATAGTAAACCATCAAGAACATCAAGAACATATGCATGACACAAAAGTACCA
Organism: Magnolia kwangsiensis; assembly: GCA_037074715.1. Classification (NCBI taxonomy): domain Eukaryota; kingdom Viridiplantae; phylum Streptophyta; class Magnoliopsida; order Magnoliales; family Magnoliaceae; genus Magnolia; species Magnolia kwangsiensis. Next base: position 58,421,705 of record CM073576.1, read on the forward strand.
CAGTTCAAAATAAAAAATAAAATAAAAATGAATCAAATCTCGACTAGAGAAACAAAAACTCCAAATGTTGAGGAATATATATTTTTTTTTTCATCTCTTGTCAAAACAAAACTGATGCAGAAGTGAATTGATTTGCAAACCATCAGAAGTGAGCACCCTATGGGGAAGTTTCTCCATCCCAATAATGGTAAATCATCAAAAGCATCAAACTAGTATATATAAAGCAGGTAGCATTTGACCAATTTTAACCCTGCAATTAGTCTCAAGAAGGGGCCAAAACTTTTGATTTTGAATGGAAAATGGCGTGTGGCCAGCCCTTAAAACAAGGTAACTTTTGTCATTTCATCTTTCATGCAAGTTGCCCAGTCTCACCCCTTTGAGGATGTAGATTACCGAGCCCGAGCTAAAAAGGGATGTGGGGCCCATCATGATGACCATGTGAAATCCACTCCATGCATATGTTGAGCCATCTCATGTAAAAGACATCAGCACAAAAACCAGTCTAATCTAAAACTTGTGTGGGCCACAACACCAGAAAAGCTGGGGATGATTCGCCAACCATTGAGCGCCCTTCTTTCTCCCTCAGTCCCTCTGCATGTAGCATGCAGCCATGCCCTTTACCTTCGTCTCTCTCCTTTCTCTCGCCTACTCTCTCCACATGCATTAGACGTTCCATACACCCTAGTGTAAATAGAAGTACCATTGGTAATTAAATAATAATAATAATAATAATCAAGCAAACAGTCCAACTAGAGAAACTAGAAAACCCTTAGTCTTGAGGAATGCATTTTCACCTCTTTCCCAAACCAAACTGTGCACTCTATGTCATAAGTGTTCCTTTGGCTTATGAAGAAATTTTGAAGAACATAGGTAAGCACCAAATTAATGTCACCGACATTGCAACATAAGCTTTCTTGGATGCTTTCCACAAGCTCCAATCCAGTTAGTTGGAAACAGTTCCCCTTATGTTTCAATCATCACAAACTCGAAAGCTTACATAGCACCACAAATCCCAACCCCACATGCTTTATGAGAAAATTTTCTCACGAGTATCCACCACACAGAGCCTTCCTTCTAGACCGTTATTACAGAAAACCATCCCAGTTGTCCCTGTTTCAAAGGCTGGTACAGAATGCCAACGGTATGGACATTTCTAAGCTATTGGAAGTTGGAAGATAGTCAAGTTGTAACTGGAGTGTGATTTTATTATCATGGTTTTCAGCCACAACAGAAACAGATAACAGTTGCAGCTGGCATGCATTTCAATTACAACGGTGTGGAACTCAGCTATGACTCAAAAATAATTTATAGGATTTTTTTTCACCATAAAATTTTCGAAGAACTCTGATTTTTACCTAAAAATTAGAGGGGGGGAAAAAAAGCATCCACAAATTTGAAGTCCAACAATGTGCTTTCTAGAGGGCACAAAAATGCCCCTTCCGTTTGTTTTTCCTCTAAAGGAAAAAAGAGTTGAGCATTGTGGGGGCCACATGGGGTGCAAGAAATCGAACCCATCCAACAGGTGAACTACACCTGATAATCAGACATCAACATCATCATAATCGCCAACACCGTCACCATCATAATCGAAGCTTTATCCTAACTAATTGGGGTTGGCTATCAAGATAGCATGATAAATAGACATGATCATATAATCACACAAGTCCAACGAAACACGTAGAAAATAATGTGATGTAAACAAATGGCCACACGAGCTGATTGATCAATATTTGAAGAAAAGGCTCGCATCTCACGCGTGTATGCTCTACATGTGTCTACAAGAAAATGCCCACTTTCCTTTTCTAGCTTATCTATAATTGACTTTTCTTTCATATCTCTATATTAAGAAATAATTAATCTTAGATTTTTTATTTTTTTTTCTTACTCAAGTGCTTTCTTATTTTAGAGATTTTATGTCGGGAAATAAGCATTATATATATATATATATATATATATATATAGAGAGAGAGAGAGAGAGAGAGAGAGAGAGAGAGAGAGAGAGAGAGAGAGAGAGAGAGAGACGCTCCCCTGCGCACCTACACGGTCCATGTGATGCGGAATCCCATGAAACCTTGTGTCAAATTTTCACCCCAATCTAAAATTCTGGTGGGCCATAGCAAAGAGAAACGCAAATCAAGGGAAGAAACTTTTTTCAATTTTCATGGCCCATCAAAGTTTTAGATCAAAGTAAAACTTGGGCCTGGAGGGTTTCACGAGGTGCTGCTTCACTTTAACGGTTTAGATTTTGGATCCACATCACATATGATGGGTTCTCAAAAAAGTTCGTACGTAGTACGTACGAACCGGTTCGCAGGTGAGCGTTCCGCTATATATATATATATATATATTGGAGATCTTGGCTAGCTAAGAATCCTATTTTTAGATTCCATAGATTATAATGAAGATTATAAGTACTTATTATAAATAAGGCTTAGGCATATGGAATAAGACACGGTAAATAAGGCTTAGGCCTATGGAATAAGACACGGTAAATACGGCTTAGGCCTATGGAATAAGAGACAGTCGAATGATATTCTCTTTGAGCAAATCTTTTTTACATTCTTCTCTTCTGCAATTCAAACTTCAATCTGGTATGTTGAATCTCATAACAATTTATTTTTCCTTGATCTATTTCCAGTAGTTAGAATTACAGCAAGTTCCGCTCTAGGGAAATTCAAAGAAAGTAATTTCCTCATCTCAGTCCTTCCCCTCTTCCTCAATCCTTCATCTTGCATTTTCTTTTCTTTTCCAATTTCCTTTTCCTTTACCCTAAACATACATTTTCCCTTTTTCCCAGAACCTTCGAGCCCTAAACATACCAAGTTATAAAAAATTAAAAAATAATAAATAAATAAAGCTTAATTGTACCCATTTCCAAACCTTACCAAATCCTAATCCCGTTCCAACCCATCAATTCCCTTGCCCTTTTTTTTCCTATCCCGACCCTCCAAATCCCATGAGTTCTGGAGCTCAAGCTTAAAGTTCACCCTATATTCTTTCATGCTCTTTCTCAGAGATGTCGTGGATAGGAAGATGTTCTTATGCCTTGTACAATTATCCTTATTCAGACTGACATGCCTTTTCATATCCATCATGTTATTCTTATCTGAGTTACTAAGTGATCAAGATCATCCTTCGTATCACCTCAAGTCATACCCATTTTCATATGTGCCTTATGGCGACAGTGTTGTCAAAATCCTACAATTTAGGATTTATCTGAGTTACTAAGTGATCAAGATCATCCTTCATATCACCTCAAGTCATACCCATTTTCATATGTGCCTTATGGCGTCAGTGTTGTCAAAATCCTATGATTTAGGATTTACTATTTGAGTTGAATCTTAAACAAAGTGATTTGAATCCCACCTAAAAACCCATTTCATATGAATCCTATGATTAACGATTCAAATCCCAATTTATGATTCAAATTACAATTGTTATTTTCTATTTAAAGCTTCACTTAGCTTTCATTTTATGCTTTTAGGCTTTCAATTTTATTTTTTTTTAAATTTGTGGGAGTTTTAAGAATCTTTTAGAAAAAAAACTTTTCAAAAAGAAAGGGAAAAAAAAAAAAATCACTTAGAAAAGATATATCATGTTATTTTGTTCTTTCTACAAGCTTAAATGATATATATTCTCTCCAACGTCAAATCAGAAAGCTTTTTTTTTTTTATGGTTTCTTAATTCCTAACTAGTCGAAACACCAAATTAATGTATGAGTTATCTGGAATGTTTTTATGGATGGTTACAATCATGTTGACTTATGTGTTGTTGAATAATAGTTAGAAACCAAAACCTCTTTTTTTCTTTTTTTGTCGGTCTACAAAATCAAATATCGCTTTTCCAACATGATTCTACATTCAATATATATATATATATATATATATATAGAGAGAGAGAGAGAGAGAGAGAGAGAGAGAGAGAGAGAGAGAGAGTAATGCTCATCTGCGCACCTTCTTACGTGAGCATTGTGCTCACATGTCATGGGCACAGAATTTGAATGGTCCACGTGATGTGGCACCCCTTAAAACTCTATGGGCTCAATTTCTAGCTTGATCCAAAACTCTAGTGGGCCATAGCAAAGAGAAATGCAAATCAATGGACGAAATTACTTCCTTTTTCCATGGCCTACCAAAGTTTTGTATCGGGCTGAAAGTTGGGCTTGTGAGGTTTCGAGGGGTGCCACATCACATGGACCATTCAGATTAGACACCCATGACACGTGTGTAAAGGTGCGCACGTGCGCAGGTGAGCATGACTCTCTCTCTCTCTCTCTCTCTCTCTCTCTCTCTCTCTCTCTCTCTCTCTCTCTCTGTGTGTGTGTGTGTGTGTGTGCGTGCGTGTATCATGACATGGTATTACTTGGTGCATATTGATGGTAATGGGATGATTGATGAGTTGTTAATTTTTTCTCATTCATTTATGTTTTATATATATATATATATATATATATATATATATATATATATATATATATATATATATATATATATATATATATATTTCAAAAATTTAAGAAAATCATAAAAAATTAAGGTTTGCGATTTGATAATATTCAACTCCTATCACGATTTGCAATACGATAACAATTTTGACAACATTGTATGGCGATTCCTTTCAACACCCCTCTCAATGTTATGAACAATGGCAACCACATATCAGTTATTCAAAAGCCTCCTATTGCACAAAAATGTCAATGACGAGTAAGAATGTTCAAGAGACGTGGGAGGAGAATTTGTGGAAACTCAAGAAGGAGATTAGAACATTCAAGAAAGTTATTGCGAAAGAATTCAAGGAATTCAAGGAGGCGATAAGAGCTTGCTTTAAGCCCTTGAGTGAACAAGAAAAGCATTGTAGACTTCAATCCATTATCTCTGCAGTTTCCAAGACCAATATGTTTGGAACAAGTGTGGTGACTTAAGAGGAATCCATTGTTGGCTTACATAATGGATCCATGGATACACCTATTGATGGATCAACAACTCAATTGAAGGAAGTGCCAATAAAAATGGATGATTAGCCATCGTAATATAGGAGATTGAATGATTAATGAGTATGGACAATTTGATGATAAGAAAAGAAGAAGAAGAAGACCGACTATGACGAAGAGACCATGGGACCATGGTACCATCTCAATGTCAATCCAGGCCCACAAATCGAAAATTGACTATGAAGAAGAGACCACAATTGACGTTTAGAACATGGAGGACCACCAAGAAGCAAAAGAAAAGATGGGGACGTATTTCAACACCTTTTGATGGATCAACAACTCAATTGAAGGAAGCGCCAATAAAAAAGGATGATCAACCATCGAATGACATGGTAGAGGAGATTGAATGATTAATTAGTATGGACAATTCAATGATTTTAAATTTTTATTTATTTTTAAAGGATAATTTCATGATCACCATGGTGCCATCTCAATGTCAATCAAAGCCCACAGATCGAAAGTCGATTGTGACGAAGATGCCACAATTGACATTCAGAAAATGGGGGACCACCAAGAAGCAAAAGAAAAGATTGCATGTATTTCAACATCGTATTATGCACAAGCTGGCCATTAGGCATGTAGGTCTCCACCAACAACTGGCAAAAACGTTGAAAAAGATGATACAAACGAAGATCTTTGCAAGAGATTGTAACTGCCAATTTAAACTTGAAGACAATGTTTTTTTGTAAGCTGGGTGAAATTGATACAACCAAGTGGCCACACAAGCTTATTGATCAAGATTTGAAGAAAAGGCCAACACTCCACACGTACACAAGAAAACGCTCACTTTCCTTTTTTAGCTTATCTATAATTTCCTTTTCTTTCATATCTCTATATTAAGAAATAAGTAATCTTAGATTTTTCATAAGTGCTTTTTTATTTGAGATTTTATGTCAAGAAATAAGCATTATTTTTTTCCTATTTTAGAGATCTTGGCTAGCAAAGAATCCTATTTTTAAATTTCATAAATTATATTGAAGATTATAAGTACTCGTTATAAATAAGGCTTAAGGCTGTGGAATAAGAGTTGAATGGTATTCTCTTTGAGCAAATTCTCTTTTTTCTCACAGTCATTGCATTTTTTTCTCTTTTGTGATTCGAACTTCAATCTGGTAAATTGAGAGTTAAATGCACTTGTAAAAGTAGGTAAAGTAAATTGTAATCATTACATTTTCATATCATAAAACTACCATTTTTACTGTTGTTTGTGGGGGCAATAAACAATGTAGTAAAATCATTATTGCAATCAAATGAAAGTGATGTCGCTACAAAATTACAAGAGTAAATAATCATTACCCATTTACAGCCATTTAACATTGTCAAAAAGGCAAAAAAAAGGGAAAAAAAAAAAAAAGTCCCTTAATTTCTTCCTATCTATTTGCAGTACAATGCACACAACCCAAAAACCCCTCATTCACATGTAGCCTACCTAATGATTGGACCACCCTGAATTGTCTATATTAACATCAAATAGAGTACATTCAAGCTCCATGCTTAGATTGCTTTCAATAGCTAATCAAAGGAATATTGAGAATATCTCTACAGAAATTTCAAGTCAAGCAGAAGCTTCCCCATCAGAATTGGGGATAGTATCAACCATTAGAAGATCAACTTCATATCACTTACACGGAGGATGAGAATCAGAATACCAAAAGTACCCATTAATGGGTCAGAAAGACCAAGGTTCTGTTTAGATACACGATTTAACTGAACCGCAATGACCTAGTTAAATAAAATGGAAATGAACAATGTGGGGGTTAGTCCCACTCCATAATGATTGAAATTATGAACTTGGTCCTTGTTATGAATTCAAATGGCACCACCCCTACTTTGTTTATTTCTTCCATATCCAATTCAGTTCGATAGAGCATCCAAACATGCCAAAATCATTAATTAAGTTTCTGTAGAATCAGCTTCAGAAATAATACAGCAGCTCCAGGAAAAAAAAAAAAAAAAACTGCATTAAAACTCACAAATAAAACCGCCCCATAAAGGGGGTGAAGAAAAAGGATTGGGAATGATCTCAAACTCACCCAATTCAAACCAAGCCATCTGAATTGTCATCGGCCCATTTCCAGAAATGCCTCCTGACGGAGACCGCCTTCTCTGCGAACTCTGCCACCTCAAAATTCCCATACTCCTCCTCCTCCGTACAAAACTCCCCATCCGGCAACCCATCGACCCATGCATCAACGGAATGGAGGACGTAGCAAGCCGGAAGACCAGGGTATGATGCCGAGGGTCGCTCCTCCACTTTCTGCTTGTACGAACCAGGCACTATCCGAACACTGGTGGAGGCATCTGGAACCACAGAGCCGAGCTCCTCACGGATGGCGCGGTGTATGGCATCATCGACGGCCTCGCCGGGCTTCATCTTCTCAGAGAGCGGTCGGAGGCGGGGGCGGACGGAGCCGTCGGAGAGCTCTTGGTGGGACTCAATGAGGATCCTCCTCCCGCTGGCGTCGCGGATTCGAATGGTGGCCACGTGGACGGTCCGGATTGGAGGGGAATCGTCGGAAAGGGAGGTCTCACCTTCGGAGAGCTCGAGCCAGAGGTTGTGGATGTTCTTGGTGCCGGACCTGACGCCCCAGGAGGAAAGGGAGTCGAACGGAAGGCGCGGTTTAAGCCACTCGGACAGAGATTGTGGGGATGAGAAATGGAGGGCGGGGTTTTTGGACATGGCTGTAATTTTAGTGCGGAGGGAGGGGCATTTTAGGAAGAAGAGACGGCGTGGGGTTTGAGAAGAAGAGGATGGCAGATGGGATGGGGTTTTGAGATTGGGAAGGTGAGGTTTGAAGGAGGATGAGAAGAGGAAGAGGAGAGAAAGAGAGGCTAGGATTAGATCAGGTGGTGGGAATGTAGAGTTCGACGGACAGAAGGTGGTGCTTATGGGGTTTGGTAAGGGAGACATGGTTTGGGGTTGGGCGTGCCCATCTGCTGAGGAAACAGAGGAAACAGAAGAAAGGAACCAATGGAACGAACTTGTTAAAAAAGGCGTGTTTGGATTCGATTCCTCGACCGTATTTGCACCCTATCGGTGCGTAATGTATATTTTATACGTTTTTTAAGGAAGCAAGCTGTATTCGCCATCGCTTTTTCCTCGTTGTAACGGGACCCGGATTGCGTCATACCCCGGCCAGACGGGAATTTCGCAGTAAGTTCCTGCGCAAGGATGCTGGCTGGGGCCCACCGATATGTTTGTTAGAAATCCACCCCGTTCATACGTTGTGCGAGCTCATTTTAGGAATTGCAACAAAAAAATGAGGTGTATCCAAGATTCAAGTGGGTCACGTGAGAGGAAACCGTGGGCATTCAGTGAGCACCGTTGAAGGATTCTTATGGCCAAAAATGTTTTCTCTTCATCCCATCGGGACAATGACCTTATAAATGATTTGGATAGCATATAAACTTCTAGATGGAGCCCCATAAGGTTTCAACAGTGGGAATTTCTTTCCCCAATTTTTCTTCTCGTGTGATCCACTTAAGTTTTTGTATCCAGGCTTAGTTTTGGTCGCACCTCATTAGTTGAGCTTATAAAACGGATGGACAGAAATGGATTTCTAACCATGTATATTTGTGTTTTCTCTCCATCCTGCTCTATATAACTTCAACTTCATGAATAAGTTGGATAGGAAATAACCGTCGAGGTGGAGCCCTAGAAAAGCTTCAACCGTGTGAATCATTATCACCGCTCCTTCCCATGGGCCCTAAAAAAGTTTCAAAGGTGCGAATCATTATCACCGCTGCCTCCTGTGGGCCATGTAAAAGTTTCAACGGCCTGAATCATTATCACCACTGCTTCCTATGGTGTGGTCTACTTGAGCCTTCCATATGTCTCATTTTTTAACATATTTTTGAAATGGTACAAAAAAATGAATGGATGGTATGGATAAGACCCAAACATCAAGCTGACCACTCAAAGCTACTACCCGTTCCAGCTGGAGATCGGCAGGGTGGGGTAGGACGCAATCCGCCTCTGTTGCAACGGGAGGTAACGAAACTCTTGCCCGCCGAATTATTTTAGACTTTTCATTATTTATTTTTTTACTCTAAATATTGGATAATCCATGCATTTTTATTTAGTGTGACTGCATTTTATCCGCAATACCGTGGGGTTGTTGTTGTCAGATACTATACAATCAAACCAAGCCTTTGGTGAAAACGTAATGTATTTCATGTATAGGTTCAAGTTATAAATATGATTTTCTTTCAAATCTCTTTATCTCAACTCTAGCAAATTTCTTTCTCCAATTCCATGCATGCGTCTTCCCCATAATCAATAGAGTGGATATGAGAATTGTTGTTCATTTTCAATAATGATGTTGGTTGCTCAACAGAAAGATGTACAGGCAATTTCCATTATGGAAATAAAACTACATGTTACCTCGCATTGTTAATACATCTTAACATGCAAAACTCATGGATTGATATCAATTTCACTGCATGCGGGCATTTTATATTTGTTCTAGGTATTCCAATATATGTGCTTTTTAATTCCCACCTTTGAATATGTTCTGGGAGAAGCAATAGTTCTCATTGTTCTTCAAATAACATTGATTTCGCATCACCGCTATCATAGAAGTTCAACATCGGTCTCCATTATCACTACGTATTTTTGAGAACAGGCCATTGGGAGGTATTTCTTACCGTCTTATATTATTTCTTATTCTCGATAGGATAGTTATTTTCTTTTAGGCAGAACATTTCGCCACTAAGATTTTAAAAATCTGGTGAATTGTCTGTGAGGAATATTTTGGCAGAATTGTTTCCCTATTAATTGTGAATTCGCAGTGTCTGTAGCTTAAAATGGAGCATTTAGGCCATTTCAGTGGGGATATTCTTTCTTGCATGTATTGTCTATCCATATCGTTATTCCATTTTCCATTGAATCCACGTGGAAGGATATGAAATAATCAGCACATTTGATGGACTACCTCACCAGATCAATAGAACTAGTGGATGTTGACGATTGCTAAACTTATAGTGGCTTTACGGAAGCATCGTGACATATCATTCATCACTGGGATGGGCATGTGGGAACAAATGGCTTTGATTTAGAATAATTGTATCACTATATATCCCTCAAGATTTGTTAGGTAGTCTATCATGTTCAATGAATAGAAAAAATTAAAAAAATAATAATAATAAGTTGTTCACTTGTTTTGGAAAATATGTAACATTTACACATTGTCCATGTATTATGATTGGGTTTGAAAAAATCACTTGGACTTTATGTCAATTTGCTATATTAGTAATATAGCTTGTTGGTAGCTATAAAGATGAGCATGATGTGTTTATGCATTATATCTTAAGCTCCATATGTTTTAATGTGATTGGTCGTTAATTTGTGGCATCAATGTGAGGTTTAGTTTATTATAATGATTGGTTTTGAATATTATTTGTGACGTAGACAGTAAATGCCCGTGTCATGTAAATTTACTTGTTTGAAAGCAATAATACCACATACAACCCTTAATCAAAAAATGAATGATTATCCAACTTTTACCATATTATAGGATAACATGGTTAAAAGATCATGAAGATGAACTTACAATTGCCACTAAGACTATAGCTCATCAGCTGTGATGATGACCATAGGTGAGTACTACAGGAGGTTCCTTGGTAACGAACTTCATAGGAAAGGAAATCATAAATATAACCGATTCATAAGTGATATAATATTAAAGAGTAATAGGGATTGTATATCATAACTCAAAATGACAGGGGACACTTTTTTCCACCTTTGTGCAATATTAAGAGAAAAGGACATTCTGCACAACACGAGATGTGTGACTTTGGAGAAACGAGTTGTCATATTCTTATACAAGGTTGGCCATAATGTGGGTACCCATATTATTGGTCATTAATTTGTGCAGTATGGGGAGACCATTAGTAGGCATTTCCATAAAGTATTAGATGCCATTGTATTCCTTTGGAATACATCAAGTTTTCAAGTCTGTATATGCTAGTCAAAATCTCCTCAAACGCCTAATAGATGGCTCATTTTCAGGCAATAATATGAATCGTAATAATCTCAAATCTTTTTTTTTAAAAAAATGAGTTTTTATTGGATTACATCTATTATAATTATGATAAATGCCTTTACACCATAGAATTGTATAGGTGTCATAAATGATACCCATGTTTTGACATAAATCCCAAAATTTAGATATGCAAGACAATGAAATAAAAAGGGTTTTATCTCTCAAAATGTAATGACAACCCATAATATGAATATGAGATTCATCTATGTGCTTGCTAGTTGGGAATGCTTTGCATTTGACGCCCGAGTTTTGCAGGATGCTCTTATACGTAGGCTGGGCAATTTTCTAATTCCATACTCTATAAGTTTTGATAAGAAAATTAGTAATTCTATTGCATATGTATCCATATATTTGTTCTTCACTAACCACATATGTCACAAATTGCAGGAAAGTATTATATGATGGCCGTTAAATGTGCTTATAGCCCTAGTTTCATGGCACATTATAGAGGTATAAGATATAACTTGTGAGAGTTTCGTATCGGCAACATCCGTCCAATAAGAAGGAGCTATTTAATTATAAACACAATTAAGTGCATAATATGATTTAAACTTTCTTCAGAATCTTAAAAAGTAGATTTTCAATCCCGAGGACTACTCCGCAATTTAAGTTTGAGATGCGAGAGAAAATTATTCTCACATGTGCTATCCTGCACAATTTCATTAATGTTGTCGATGAGGAGTTTAATGAATTGGACATAAAAAGTGAAGACATAGTTAACATTAATCTGTCTTCAAATAAACTAAATACCAACAAAGAAGAAAATTTCCTAATTAGCATGTGTAACACCCTGAACTTTCCAATACCTACTCAGGTATTGGAAGTCATTGGGTGTTATTGTGAAATTTTTATTTATTAATTATATGTATGCATGTGCACACACATCATGTATATTGAAAACCCTGAAAATTTGTACACAAAACCCTATTTTTGGGTTCCAACCACAATGAAACTTTAGATGATACATAATTGAAAAAAAATCAAATCATACAGTATTAGTATTGAAACCCAAATTGCCAGATCCACTATCCATCAAGCCCACAACACAATTTAGCAATTCACCACTTGTTCACACCATTAGGCCATTAGATTTTGAAAGCAATAGTTAAAATTTGTCTAGACTAGCCTAGGAACACTTAAAAATATTAGTGATCAAAATGAAAAATGATCTGGCCGTTGGATTGATAGTGATTGACAAGTAAACTAAAAAATAACAAACACTGTGGCCCACTTGTGTATCACAATGTTATTTTAGAAATAGATAGGGGCCCTGGGGTGACCAATAAGATGTCCATAGGTGTACCTGCACAAATGCACTCGAGGACCACAAAATCAGATTTAGGTTTGACTAAGCACCGGAAGAAGAATTTTCTCTTCTTCTTTCGTTGTTTTCCCACCAACGCGGACAATGTCCATTCTCTTGAATTGTGGTCCATCATCTATTATGGTGTCGACAATCCAAACCGTCCATCGTGCAAAGGAGTGGGTTTCGAGCACAACCCTATGAAATTTGCATGTGGAAGCTCATGTGTATACACTCAAACTCAGGCATTTTCTGAGTTTTGCACATGTGGATTCCCAAAAGAGAAAATCTTATTTTGAATTGGTGAGTTAGCAATCCATGTGTGTCGCCTTCTTGCTCTTCCGACTATTGGATGCAGAACATATTGACCCTTTAAATTAGGGTTTCTAGTAAAGAAAATAAAACATATTGGAATCTTTATTGTTAGGAGATATTTTTCCCTAAGAAAGATCAGAGCCATTTGTTAGCTCTCCAATCAATATTGGACATCCAAAGCAATGTAGATAGAGAGCCTACTAGTTTCTCTCACATTATGTCCTTTAAGGAGTTTTCAGTTAGGGTAAGAAATTGTGCGCCACAAGATGGATTCACTATGTAGATAGAGAGCCTAGTAGTTTCTCTCGCATTTTGTCCTTTAAGGAGTTTTCAGTTAAGGTAAGAAATTGTGCGTTGCAAGATGGATTCGAAACCATTGAGATTTTGGCCCTTTCTTTATGATTGGTGGGTCCCACAAGTTTCTAAGGACCCATCTGGTTCATTAATGAGTAATGGATCAAGAGGAAAACCGTCATTCTGATTTCGCCATTGGAGTCTGGGTTATCTTCTCTGATTAGTTGGGATCTGCAATAACTTCGTTTCGGCCCCGAGCTTTGATCGAAGTTGACCAATAGGTGGGACTAAAGCTTTTCCCATAAATTTATTAATCTAGCTATAGTTTACTAGAAATCTCATTGTCTATGTGTTGAGAATATGGAGCCACATTGGGCCGCCTTCGACCGATCGTAGGATGTCTACAACCGGTCGTGGGGTGTGTTCGACCGGTCGTGGGGGAGCCACGACTGGTCGTGGGAGGCGCTCGACCGGTCGTGGGTTCAAGCCCTGACACGACTCAAAATCCAACGAGTTGTGCTGTTTTTTTCCCGGAGTCTAGGACTGGTCGTAGGAGAGCTATGACTGGTCGTAGGGGCCTAGGAACGGTCTTAGCGGAGCCAGGACCGGTCGTAGGTTACGCAGTTTATTCCGCGAAACTACGGATTTGAGTCTTTTCGCAACCGGGATGCAGAAGGGAGGTTGCCTAAACTATAAATAGGGGTTCCTAAGGTTTTTCTAGGGTATTCTAAGGAATGAGAAATATTGAAAAATATTTCTAAAGGTATGAGCTTAGGGTTTTCTATTCTTCCAAGGGAGAGGTTAGTATTTTTCCTTGTAATCTTTGTTTCTTCATAGTGAAGGTTTGCATCCGTGGTTTTTTATTCTAATTTGAGATTTTTTCACGTATATCTTATCTTGTGGTTTGTTTGGATTGCTTTGATCTGTTTCTAGTTTATATTTCTTTCCGTTTATCGTTTGTGGGTAAGGCCTGAGATTGGATCCCGGCCCACTGCGTTGTTGGCGTGCTGCGCAACAACTGGTATCAGAGCTATTGGTTTAGTTCTATTGGGAGCGATGGCGGAAGATGAAAAAATTAAAATTAAAAAATTTGATGGTTCAAACTTTGCCTTCTGAAAGATGCAGATGGAGGATTATCTGTATCAAAAGGACCTCTATATTCTTCTAGAAGGAAAAGAGAAGAAACCAGAAAAGATGACAGATGATGAATGGATTTTACTGGATAGGAAGGCTTTAGGAACGATCCGACTCTCTTTGTATAAGAGCATCGCCTTTAATATATCCAAGATGAAAACGACAAAAGAATTAATGGAAGCCTTAGCCACCATGTCTGAAAAGCCCTCAGCATCCAACAAGGTTCATCTTATGAAACAGCTATTCAACATGAAGATGTCAGATGGTGAGAGCGTGACTGAACATCTAAACAAGTTCAATACAGTCACGAGCCAGTTGGAATCCGTTGGCATCATTTTTAAGGATGAGGTCAGGGCACTATTGATCTTATCCAGTCTGTCAGACAGTTGGGATGGTTTGGTGATTGCTGTGAGCAATTCTTCAGGATCGACAAAGCTGAAATTTGATGATGTGGCCGGTCTAATTCTCAGCGAAGAATCTAGAAGAAAGGCATCAGGAGTTTCAGGAGATTCAAGGAATGCCCTAAACGTTGAAGGAAGAGGAAGATCGCAGAACAGAGGAGGCAATAAAAACAGGCGTTCTAAGTCGAGGAAGAAGTCCAAGGGACCGAAAGACAAAGACGGGTGTTGGCATTGCTGCAAGAAGGGGCACATGAAACGTGATTGCAGGGCACTCAAGAAACAAGAAGGAAGCTCTCAAGGTGGGAAGGATTCAGTGAATCTGTCTGAGGAGAGCGACACAGAGGCGTTGATCTTGTCTCTTGATGCAAGGAATGAGTCATGGATTATAAACTCGGGTGCTTCGTTTCATACCACTTCATGTAAGGAAGTTCTGCCTGATTATGTGTCAGGTGACTTTGGGAGAGTCTACCTGGGTGATGATGAGTTGTGCAGTATTGTTGGAAAGGGAGACGTTCACGTCAATCAGAAAGACGGAACGGTTTTAAAACTGAAGGATGTCAGACATGTACCGAGTTTGAGAAAGAATCTAATTTCAGTGGAGCAGTTGGCCGATACCGGTTATGTGACGACATTCACCAGTGATTCCTGGAAGATCACAAAAGGTGCCTTGGTGGTATCTCGAGGCAAAAAGGAAGGCACCTTGTACCTGACTTCAGGATCGTATGGTTCACTCTCAGTCGCATCAACTGGAGTGAATGGGCAGTTATGGTATCAGAGGTTGAGACATATGAGTGAGAAAGGGATGAAAGTGCTGTTGTCAAATGGGAATCTACCAGGGCCGAAGTTTCTTGACTTGAAATTCTACGAGGACTGCATATATGACAAGCAGAAGAGGGTAAGCTTCAAGAAGACAGGACGCGCTCCAAAGACGCATCTATTGGAGCTTGCACACACTGATGTGTGGGGACCGGCACAGGTATATCTCTTAGTGGCTCACGTTATTTTATTTCCTTTATTGATGATGCTAGTAGAAAACTGTGGATTTATTTCTTAAAGCATAAATCTGATGTATTTGATGCGTTTAAGAAG
Organism: Magnolia kwangsiensis; assembly: GCA_037074715.1. Classification (NCBI taxonomy): domain Eukaryota; kingdom Viridiplantae; phylum Streptophyta; class Magnoliopsida; order Magnoliales; family Magnoliaceae; genus Magnolia; species Magnolia kwangsiensis. Next base: position 58,437,275 of record CM073576.1, read on the forward strand.
TGAAAAGTTATGGTAGAAAACGAGACAGATAAAATAGTAAAGTGTCTCAGATCTGATAATGGGGGAGAATATTGTGATAAGAGGTTTGAGGAGTATTGTGCAGCAAGTGGAATCAAACATCAGAAAATGATTCCAGGGACACCACAGCAGAATGGTGTGGCTGAGCGATTAACAGGACCATCCTTGAGCGCGCCAGGAGCATGAGGTTACATGCAGGGTTGCCCAAGACCTTTTGGGCAGATGCTGTAAATATTGCCGTATATCTTATCAATAGAAGTCTCTCAGCACCATTGGATGGTGGGCTACCAGAAGAAACGTGGACTGGAAAAGAAGTGAACCTTACACATCTTAGAGTGTTCGATTGCACTTCATATGTTCACATTGATGCAGAACATAGAAATAAGCTGGATGCGAAGTCCAGGAGGTGCACGTTTATAGGCTACGGGCAGGATGATTTTGGCTACAGGTTTTGGGATACAGAAAACAGAAAAATCATCAGAAGCAAAGACGTAGTCTTCAACGAAAAAGTGATGCATAAGAACAGTGTGCAGAAAAATAAGGCCGAGAAAAAGGAATTCGTAGAGTTGGAAGAGTTACCGAACATGGGTGTTACAGCGCCACAGGATGATCATGCACAGGAGCATCATGAGGCAGAGCCACAGACACCGGTTGTGAGGAGGTCTACTTGGGAGAGGAGACTCACGGTCCGATACTCACCCTCCTTACATTATCTGCTGCTGACAGATAATTGTGAGCCAGAATGTTTTGAAGAGGCATTACAGTCAGATACACGGGTTAAGTGGGAGCAAGCCATGGATGAAGAGATGGACTCTCTTGAGTCTAATCATACATGGGAGCTAGTCACTTTACCTAAGGGTAAGAAAGCTCTTTATAACAAGTGGGTTTACAGACTGAAGGAGGAGCATGATGGTTTGAAACGGTACAAGGTGAGACTAATTGTAAAAGGTTTTCAACAGAAGGCAGGTATCGATTTCACTGAAATATTTTCACCGATAGTGAAAATGTCTACGATTCGCATGGTCTTGAGTATAGTGGCTATAGAGAACTTACATCTAGAGCAGCTAGATGTTAAGACAGCCTTTCTTCATGGGAATCTTGAAGAAGAAATATATATGCATCAACCGACAAGATACGTGGCACCAGGTAATGAGAACAAGGTGTGCAGATTAAAGAAAAATCTATATAGCCTGAAGCAGGCCCTGAGGCAGTAGTACAAGAAGTTTGATAGTTTCATGTCGAGAAACAGTTTTAGGAGATGTCATGCAGACTACTGTTGTTACTTGAAGAAGTTTGATATGTCATACATCATCCTTCTTTTGTATGTTGATGATATACTTGTTGTCGGTTCAAGCATGAAGGACATCTCAGATCTCAAAAGATAACTGTCTAGAGAATTTTCCATGAAGGATTTAGGAGCTGCAAAATAAATCCTAGTCATGAGAATAAAGCGTGACAGGGAAAATAAGAAACTGGTTTTGTCATAGGCAGAGTACATAACCAAGGTACTTGATCGATTCAATATGAGAGGTGCTAAGCCGGTTAGCACTCCATTAGCCAACCACTTCAAGCTATCTAAGGAGCAAGGTGCAAAGACGCAGGAGGAACGGGACTACATGGCCAAAGTCTCATACACATCAGCGATTGGGAGTCTCATGTATGCTATGGTGAGCACGAGGCTAGACATTGCTCAAGCAGTGGGAGTTGTTAGCAGGTTCATGAACAACCCCGGGAAGGAACATTGGGAAGCTGTGAAGTGGATCCTCAGATACCTTGTGGGTACTAAGGATGTAGGGCTGTGTTATGGTGGATCGAAAATCGAGCTGCAAGGCTACGTGGATTCAGATTTGGCAGGAGATATCGACAGTAAAAGAAGCACTACAGGTTATATCTTTACTCTGGGTAGTATTGCAGTCAGTTGGGTCTCTCAGTTACAGAAGATAGTATCTATTAGTACGACAGAAGTAGAATATGTTGCAACTACAGAAACATGCAAGGAGATGGTGTGGATGCAAGGTTTTATGAAAAAGTTAGGTAACAAGCAAGTAGATTGTAAGTTGTACAGTGACAGTCAGAGTGTAATACACTTGGCTAAGAATTCAGCCTTTCATTCAAGGACCAAGCATATTGCCATCAGATATCACTTCATACATTCGTTACTAGAAGATGGATCGATTATTCTAGAGAAGATTCATACAAGTGAGAATCCTGCAGATATGTTAACCAAGGTGGTCACAAGGGAGAAGCTGAAGTTCTGTTCAGCTTTGATTGGTTTTCAGGTTTGAAGACGGGGAGGTGGTGCACTCCGGATGAAGAAGACGAAGGTTTATGGTAATGTGTCTCTAAGTGGGAGATTGTTGAGAATATGGAGCCACATTGGGCCACCTTCGACCGGTCGTAGGACGTCTACGACCGGTCGTGGCACATGTTCGACCGGTCGTGGGGGAGCCACGACTGGTCATGGGAGGCGCTCGACCGGTCGTGGGTTCGAACCTTAGCACGACTCAAAGTCCAGCGAGTTGTGCTGTTTTTTTCTTGGAGCCTAGGACTGGTTGTAGGAGAGCTACGACTGGTCGTAGGGGCCTAGGACCGGTCTTAGCGGAGTCAGGACCGGTCGTAGGTTACGCAGTTTATTTCGCAAAACTGCGGATTTGAGTCCTTTCGCAACCGGGATGCAGAGGGGAAGTTGCCTAAACTATAAATACGGGTTCCTAGGATTTTTCTAGGGTATTCTAAGGAATGAGAAATATTGAAAAATATTTCTAAAGGTGTGGGCTCAGGATTTTCTATTCTTCCAAGGGAGAGGTTAGTATTTTTCCTTGTAATCTTTGTTTCTTCATAGTGGAAGTTTACATCCGTGGTTTTTTATCCTAGTTTAGGATTTTTCCACGTATATCTTGTCTTGTGGTTCGTTTGGATTGCTTTGATCTGTTTCTAATTTATATTTCTTTCCGTTTATCGTTTGTGGGTGAGGCTTGAGATTGGATCCCGGCCCACTGCGTTGTTAGCGTGTTGCGCAACACTATGTTGTAGGACTAAAATTCTTGTATTTAGATTGTTTTGAATCTCTTAATCTACATGTTATACTATTTTAATATGTTAATCTCTTATGAAATTGACCTCTTGAATTGAATAACTTGCATGTCTCTTCAAATGTAGAATATGTGAATATAAAATGATGCCACATTGTATTTCAAGTTTAAGTTGTTAGAACTTGATTAATCATTTGGATTGTTGTCATATGTTATTGAAATCTTAACTTGTTATACTTTGTTAAATCATTAATTGTACCACATGACGTTGCATCTTTAGTGTGATTGTATTCGAATGTTATTCGTTTCAAGTGACTGTTGTGAGAAATTGTTAAATTGAAAGGATTAATTGTGAAATAAGACTTGATAATGATTTTGATTGAGAAGAGAATTATTTAGGTTTGTGTATGAACCAAACTCTTGATTGGTAGCATTATTTATGTTTGACTGAAGTAATTTCGTGAATACACATATTTGGGGAATCTTACCTTGAACTAGTGGGCCTATGATATGTGGATTTTGAATTAAGTTGATGGGCAATATTGCCCTTATTTGTGAAATGTTGGTGCCAATGTGACATGGGTGATGAACCCTTATTATTGTCCACAAATTGACTTTGTTGGCATCCTTGGAATGGTTTGTTAATTATGCATACATGGCATGCGTAATTTTCGGGTCGTATTGTGGAGTTCACTTGTATTTATAAATTTTGGGTGATGTTAGAGTTCACTTGCTAATTTTTGGGTCATCATGCGGGGTTCATTTAGGATTTTTAGGTGATGCCAGAGTTCACTTGTAGATTTTTGAGTCATCTTGCAAAGTTCACTTATATCATGGTTTCTACTATAGTTTCCTAATGGATGTGCATCACTAGTTTGGTACATTCTCGTGTGTATTTACGCATTGAGCAAGAATTAAATTGTTTGTATAAATTTTGTATTTTCTTTTATTGTTGTTTGTAAGCTATACTTGATTATGAATGATGGACTTGTAATCTTAGAGGGTATTCCTCACTGGATAGCCACTAACGCTATCGAAAAATAAACGGTTGATGTAGGTGTAGATTGAGTTGATGTCATACTTGAGGATATTCCCATGATTACTTGAGAGGATTAGGGAGCTGAGGAGCCTTATATGGGTTTAGCTAAGCACTTTGGGCTCCATTAGCAAATTATATATTTCTATTTCAGCTTTTGTTGAACATTTGGTGTTTTTTTGGTATAAGTCCTTTATTGGCGAACACTTTTTAGATTTGTGTGGGTTGATGGACTAGACACATTTACTCAATACATGATTTACTTCATTTATATTTTGATGCCTACTTATGAAATGTTAATAAAACTATCTAGAATGGGGGTCTTCTCAAAAGTACTCGAGATTTTAGAGCACGAATACTGAACTCGAATTACGAAATATGGGGCATTGCATCATGACACCTATCAAGTGGGAGATGTTGGCATGAAAACATGATGAGATTGCAGAGAGGATAAGGCAAAATAGCCACCCTAATGATAGTTAAGCCGTTGATTTCTTATTTGAAGACTTGTAATAACTTTTACAATAGGATTTTTATTTTTGTTACAATGTGGATCTCCAAACATTTTTTATTTCTTTCAAAATGGGATATGTTGAATCGTGAACTTAGATTTAGTAGGTTTCGTCATTATTCATATTTGTCATGTGAAAAAATATTGTGAGGCTATTTGTTACATGTAAAAATAAACATGGACGAAAAAAAATATATCACGATCTACACGAATGAAGAATAAAGGAAAAACACATCTCCTAGCAAGTAACAAATCATCTCTCAAGCATGAAGCGAAATCAATGTCTGAAGGCAATACTAATCTTTTAAATCTTGTCCTATTGTGGTCTTACAAAACTGATGGATGGATTGGATAAGTAATAGGCATATTTATAGGCCCCAAATCATTTTCGACTACATAAACTTCTTGTATCGGAGGGCACGGGTGGTCTGCATCCAGTGAAGACACCAAAGTGATGCCTTTACGTGCGGACTAGGGACTACCCCCACCAGTACCTAGAGACAAACGATCCTTTCAGGGGCTCTATGGATGCCATTGTGATGTATGTGTTTCATCCACACCGTTCATCCATTTTGATAGATCATTTTAGATAAATATCCCAAAAAGAAGGAAGATCAAAGCCTCATGTGAACCACACTACAGGAAGTTATGGTGATAATGATGCCAATTGTTGAAACCTTCTTATAGCCCACCGAGATGTTTATTTTCCATCCAAGTTGTTCGTAAGGTCACATGGACCTAGATGAAGGGGAAACATAAATGTTAGCTTGATTTAAAACTTTTATGATCCCTGAGACATTTTCAACAATAGGTGTTTAATTCCCACTACTTCTTGTAGTGTGATCCACTTTGAGCCTTAGGGTGCATTTGGTATAACTTAATTTCATAACTTATCATTGAAATTTATTAATTTCAATGATTAATAAATTTCAATGATTTTGGTAATTCAAACCATTTATTAACCAAAAGGCATTTAGTGCTTAATTGGAAAATTCACTTAAATTTTAAGGATATTTTTTCAGCCACCACAGCTTTGCTTAAAACTTATCACAAAATGTGGTAAGTCATTTCACTTTAATTTTTTGGTTAAATTTTGACAAATATCCTTGTCAACATTTAAAAATGCAAGTGTTAATGTTTTAAGCATACAAGTAGTTGTCAAATTTCATAAACAAAACGTATAGGGTATGGTACTTTAGCACACTCTAATTCTCTTCAACATTTCAAGACTAGAGTGTGACGCAACATCTCAAGATTAGGAGGCTCTCTTGTAAGGATTTCAAAAGAAGAATCATTTGTATGTCAACCTACAGGTAAAGATGACCTTACAAAAGACCTTAGGATAAAGTGCACTTTATGGTTTTCTAAACTTTAACTTATAACAAGTTTACATAAAAAATCAAGGGTGTTCGGCTAGCCCAACCATCTCGGGTCAGCCCGAGATTAGCTTAGATTAAGTTTTTATCATCAAATAAACTTTGATTCTTGTGAAAATTTGGTTAGCCTGACCTTGGCTTCAGCTAGATAAACCCAGCTCGAGTCAGCCTAAGAGTGACCCAGGTCAACTTTATAGCAATGCATATGTTTGATTTCTTAGATTCTTAGGCCAGCCGAACTCTGTCTCCAGCCTGCAAAAGCTATCTCCGGCCAGCCGAAATTTGGCTGGGTCATCCTAAGTTTGGATAAAATCAAATCCCTTGAAATCTTATAGCCATTGGAACAATATCGAGGAACTACAACCACCCGAAGGGATTCTCAAGCTGACCGAAGATCCATATCTTTGACTATAAATAGAGATCATTTCTCACTATTTCAAAGCACAAAAAAAAAAAAAAAAGGAAAGGAGAGATAGTTCTAGAAACAAAAGAGAGAAATCTTATTTTTTTAAAGCTATTTTCATTATCATTATTATATTACTTTTGTAACTTATTTAATTCTCTTTTCAAGTCGATTTAAATTCAATTAGAGAGTGCGCTATACTCAACTTAAGATTAGAGGATTGAATCTGAAGCTTTTAGAGTTTTGTTCTTTGAAAAATTATATATCCCTGAATCCTTCTTAGCTGTGCATACATTGGTTCATCTTCATGTAAGAAAAATGATCGATGCATCCATTGAAGCTTCAACTTTAAAACCTTCATTGATGTCTTCATTTCAACTTACGTCTTCAAGAAGATAAGTTAATTACTTTCAGTTTAGGTTTGTTGAGATTGCTTGGAAATCTCATCGGGTTATGGAGTAATAAGCCTATGAAAATCACTTGAGGCTTTATTGTGATAAGCTTGTGAAAATCATAAAAATTATAAGAGGTTATTGAAGTTAGCTCGTGAAAACTTTGAAAATAGTGAAAAAAGAAAAATTTTCGTGGAGTAGTAATTTTGGGAGTAGAGTAGGTTTGTGTTAAATACCAAACCACTATAACTTTGTGTGTATTGTGGTGATTGATAATCTTATTCTTGTTTTTATCAATTGAAATGTCGATAATAAGGACATCGTAAAATAAGGTTATCCTACCTATGATTTAGGTGAAGGTTGTCCGATAACTCAATTGGAATCAAGATTTCAATATCTATTATTGTTGTGAATTTATTTTTTGCGATTGATTATCAAATATTGGTTTAATCCTGTTCACCCTCCTCTAGGACATCTATAACTCAACTTACAAAAAAATAACAAGATTACCATTTAAGGTATTCAAAACATTGTAGGATCCTCTCACCAAGTCGTTCCGTACCCACCATGATGTTTAGTTGCCATCTGTATAATTCATAAGGTCACACAAACCTGGATGAAGGGAAAGAAAAAATATTAGGTTGATCTACAACTTTTATAGCCCCTAAAATGTTCAAAAAACTAGACATTTAATTTCAATGCTCTATATGGTATGGTCCACTTAAACTTTTGAATTTTTCACCAAATTGATGGACGGTATAGATAAAACGCATACATTATGGAGGGGCTCATAGAGCACCGTCCAGTAGGCGGATTGAGTGTGGATCACCTATGTTGAAGGCAGACGAAATTCCAGCGCCGTGACTTCTCATTGATCTACATCATTTCCGATGACTTGAGCTAACAAGATACACCAGATTTCTCTCCCAAATAGAATGCATGCTACACAATACAACTTTTAACATGTAAAACTTTTCAAATCCCTACAATGATTTATATTTTAGATCCACACCATCCATCAAATTTTATAGATCATTCCAGAACATGAACCCAAAAATGAGGCACACTCAAAGCTCCAGTGGTCCACACCAAAGAAAGCAATGGGGATTGAATAAACTATTGTTAAAACTTTCCTATGGCCAACAATGAGGCTTATTTTCCATTTGACCTGTTCATAAGATCATACATACCTATATGAAGTTAAAATACAAATATCAGCTGGATCAAAGCCTTTTATGGCCCCAAGAAGTTTTCACCAATAACATCAATTCCTACTGTTTTCACTGGTGTGGTCCACTTTAGTTTGAATTTGTTTTATTTTTTGTCTCATATCCTAGAATGATATGAAAAAAAAAATGGATGAATGGTGTGATCTAAGAAATATATCATCATGGGGCCCACGTAAATTTCACATGTTGAGAAATTTTGTTACTTATTGTGTAGTGCAGAGAACATATTAGGTGAGACCCGACCTCAACCAAGACTGTGCAACCCTTATCACGGAGCCCAAGTTAATATGTATATTCTTTATCTACTTCATCCATCTATTTTTTCCATATCATTCTAGAGTATGATCTCAAGAATTAAGAAGATCCCGATGCCTACAAAAAGTTTTTAATAGTCTCCTATTGTGGTCTACATGTATTAAGAGGTACCATATAATATTTGGCTGAGATAACAGTGTCATTTGTATAAGTGGGACTCATGATCTACTGGTCAAAGCATTTGTACGACAGGACATCCACTGATATGCCTAAGAACTATGCATTCAATACTTACATTCTTATAAATGTGTCACTTTAGAGAACACCTAAGAGATGAAAAAAAAGTGTTTAATTTTTTGAAGATGGTGGGTAATTTTTTTTATTTCATATATATATATATATATATATATATATATATATATATATATATATTTAGTGGTATCCAATATTTAATATTATCGAAGGATTATAATTATTCTATCAAAAAGAGTATATTGCATGGTCCGTTAAATGAGGGGTCATGTTTGAGAGATGTATGTGAATGAGGCATGCGTGCCAAATTTGATGACAAGGTAATATAGCATGTTTTGTCTCATATCCTCCAAAAGATATGATGTAGAGGAGGACGTGAGGTCGAGCACCGTCTTCCTCAAGAGGATAATTATTCCGAATCCACGGAACTTTTTTGGACTTCTCATAGAGACTTCTCGAATCCATGAGGAAAGAAAGCAGAAAATAGAAAGAATTTCTAATAAATTCAAAATTGATTAATGAATGAATAAAAATGAGTTCACAACCCTTTAAATAAGGGTACCAAGCAATATGAAAGAAATCAGAAGCAAACTACAACTAAAACTCCTAGAATCTGCGACTTACTATAAATAGTAAACTTACTATTTATAGACGGTTGTAATGTCTACTAGTGCGCAAGGTTTTCGGCTAAAAATAATAAGTGTCCTATTTGACTTCACCAAACCGTTCTCCTAATTATCCTAAGCTGTAACACCCTGAAAATCGGGGGTCGTGTATAAACTCAACTCCCGAGTTCCAGACCATCACTTATGTAATAAAAATGATTATGATTCGATGTCGTCTGATTTAAAGCATTCACATGAGTAAAAGTATACCAAAACCGCAATTCATACTTCAGATCCAGTGATAAAAGCAAGCGGAAGACTTAACAATATATATATCACTGTAAGGAAAAACAAAGTAGATCTCATCTGTCTCTAATGTATGAATACATCTCTGAGTCTCATATACATATACATGAACAAAATCAAATATTCAAAATAGTCCCACTGAAGTCCCATCAACCCAGATCGCCTACGCAAAGCCATCATGATACTGCATGTATGAGAACTCGTCCTGGTCCTCGTCGAAGTCTGGCTCTGCCTCCTGGATCTCAGCATCACCTGCATCTACAATAGGGTCTGGTGGGTGTTGCAAACACCATCCCGTAACGTGGGAGTGAGTGATCAACTCAGTGGAATCATAGAGCAAAGATTAGCATGTTCACAAATCAATCATGCGATAATAGTAAAGCAGTAAATCAGACAATCCTAATACTATTGTTAATGCAAGATGACATGACATGATGTATGCCCTCACCGACGATCTCCCTCATACGGCAACATCTTACGACCGCGGCATGCCACACTCCCTAGAGTGCTCCACATCTTCCAGGCACATGCAATGTTATGGTGATATGATTTTCAAGTTGTTATTAGTCCATTCAAACAGCAGGATTGGGAAACTAAGGTACTTCCCTTGTATCAATCCCAACACAGATCCTGTCTAGGGTCGTCACTCCTAGTAATCTCATACGATATATATTTTGTAGGTCGCTGCAAGGGCTACCAAGGGTGTTGCTCGCACTCGTTGCACCGCTCCCCCATCACCTTATCAATACAGGCCTACGGTACTCTACTGCTACTGAAGGGTCGTCGCCTCCCGTAGACTCAGAATACGCTCACGGTCACTACAAAGGACTCGTCGCCTGATCAGTGTAGGTCGACAGCTAGAATATAGTGTCCCATACCACCATAATCTGCTCACGAGACTAGGTGCTCACTGGTCACTACGGGAAAGTTTGTGGTCCCAGCGTAGGCCGACAGCTCGACCACGGTGTCCCATACCACCATGCCCGGCTCATGAGTCTTCGTGGATCAAGGTACCATGGTTAACAGGGTTTACAATGGTAAGTTCAGTACCCTAGGTTCAAGCAGTTATGACTCATACAAGGTGAACATACATCGGCCAGTCGGGTTACTTGACGGTCTCGACTAGTGCGATCGCATCTCAAGTCGAACGACATGAAGTGCGTAAAACACTTCGCGTGGCCTAACCACTGCCGCCAACTCCAAACACAACTCGCGTTCATCGACGCGTCGTTCATGGCCAAGACCAGCCAGCCACGAATTCGCTCGGTTACCGACTGCCTGGACTAAGTCTAGTCACAAACAATTATGGAATCACATCAGTAATTTATGTAGGAGTATTGGAATTGAAATACAATCATGTGATCATGTTAACACATGTTATAACATACAACTTAAGTAAATCTTCAAGCACATATATTTCATGCATGTAATGAAATCATGCATATAGTCAACATGTAGGAAATCATTTAGGTCAGCATATTAATTGAGAAATCAATCTCAAACTATTTCATAACATCATTTAATTCAATACATACTAATACAAGCATTTATACAAACACATACACTACACACTTAAGTCTACATATAGTATGTTGACCCGAAGTGCGCAATTAGGCGAATCTTTTCGCCAAACTAATTATGCACGTATTCCTAACTTCCTAATGCGACAACAAACCATGTCAATCACATCAGAAAAATATGAATGTAATCTGTACTTCCTACAAATGACTAAAATGCCATAAATCTCATATTCTTCGTTGATTTACGAAACAGGAAACGAATAGCATGTTGTACATGTCAAACGGCGATGCCGTCGATAATCTACTATTAAACGACATTGAAAGCGTTGAAAATCGTCAATCAAAGCGTCTAAAATCCTCACCTAGTCTCTTATGGATGCGTAAATTTGAACGGAGCGTATAGGCTTCGTCTACGGCGATAAGAGAACCTGTTTTACAAGATCTATTGGTTAAAAAGCTATGAATCCTAGTGAACCTTAAATTAGCAACTTTTAGGGTTGTTTCGTACCTGAAAATGCGGAAGAATTACCGGCTTGGTGCCAAGAGGTGTTGCTTAGGCACTAGCAACAGGTGGCACGAAGACGGAAAAAATTCCTTCTACACTCTCTCTCAAACTCTCACCTTTTCTCCCTCCAAATCTAGGGTTTCTCTCAAATTCGGATGGGAGAGAGGAGTGAGGGTTTCAACCCCTTTTATAAGCGCAAAAACGTCGAAAATAGGCTCCGGTACAAAGTTCACTTAGTGCATATCCAATTCGGGGCTGTTTCGGTTCAAAAGATGCTTTCTGGTGGTCCCCTGGCCGAATGCGATCAAACTTAAGCTCATGCGTACCAGATCTAGCACGTATTGAGTTTTCAGTCCGGCAGGGTTCGCAGATCGCACGTGGCGGACCAGTTTCAGTTCAGCGGTCACCGCACGTAAATCAGGGCTGAAAGTCTCATGATATAAAATAGAAATTTCTCCTGATCCGAGGGTGTAATCTGGCTGAATTCTGACGGTCAGAACGCTCAATACTGACGCGTCAAGTCGTGTGCCAGATTTGAATTTGAAATTCCAATTCTGTCCTTATTCGCACTCTCTTCGGTCCGGGCTCAATGAAATAGCCTGTGATTATCGGTTTGACTTGATTTTCGAAATGAGTGTCAAGTCCAGCTAGGCGGTTCTAACGGTCTAAGATAGGAGGTATCGGACTTTCGACGCGCGGTCTAGATCCAATACAAAGATTCAAAGTGGTCCAGAGAAAAACCTGCTTAGAGTTTGGTCTGAGGTTATAGGGTATTAT